>JAFIRS010001157.1:225000-424288 GCA_018342105.1 Gonioctena quinquepunctata | reverse complement strand
AAAAAAAAGGGGGAAAAGGTACTTTTTAAAAATTTTCAAATAGGAAATAAATCAGTTTGTGGAAAGCAGCTTATATTTACCTTGTGAAAGAATATTTCAAGGAATTTCAGCGTCAACTCGAATAACAAAACATTCCATTTTCGACGTTGGGTTCACAATTCAAGTCCATTAGTATAATTTCTATAATTAATTTTTCGATGACAATCAACAGTAGAATTATTCTGAAATTATTACGTTGTTTGTCATTTCCTGACAAATGTCGAAATTGAAAAATTATCATGTCAGTCGTCTGTTGATTGCGGGCAGCGCCTCCATGCGCGACTGGCCGTACCAAAAACTTGGTGGTCAAGATCGCCAATGTTTCAAACAGTCTCTTTATTTTTAATTTGTCTATGGTAAATATAATGTGATATGTTTATTAATTCATTTCAGTAATTTTGATCGAGTTGAACCTTGTATCCGAATGGAAACTTATCACCAATATTTTAGAAATGGAAAGTGATGATTTTGGCAAGCTCAAATGGGTAAGTACAAGTGCAATAAATTTATGTATCAGGAGCTCCTTCATATTTGGAAACGTAGCCCATATGATGGAAAATGCTCATTGCAAAGAGGCATGGGTTAACATTAAGATAGAGACTTGAAACTTGGAGGATATATTTTTTATTTATTTTGAGAATAAGGGCCACCCTAACACAGGGTGAGTCAGAATAAGACCAACAAAGTCAGACTAAAGATTCCTCACCTCGTGAGGAGTGAAAAGTTGCAAGCAAGGTATGTCCTAAATTGCATCCCCTCTTAGATACAGGGTGTCGAAAGTACGAAAAAAATTAAGATTTAATTTGTTTTCTCCAAAATTTCTGAAGGAAAAAATTTGAAACTTGGTACACCAAACAAGGTTCATCAACGTGCTAATTTGAAGTTATAATTTTTTATTTTCGTAAAGCAGTGGCGTAGTTATGATGGTAGATATTCATATGTTCCTTCATATTTTCTTGGGACAAGTGAAAGGACAAATGAGCGTTTGACATCAGTTCGGCTCATCGATACTCAACCTAAAAGTCAAAACCATAGAGAAACTAAAAATAAAGAGAGTTGTCAAACCTGCAGTAAAAGTTGGCACCACGTTTAGACAGTGGCGACATATCTCGCAACTGGCCGAACTAAGTACAGTTGGTAAAACCGATTGAGATAAGGCGGGTTTTTCAAATGTGTTACTTTTATATGATTGATATGGTATATATTTTATAAGTGATCGATTTGTCATTCTTGTATTCCATATGAATGGTTGTATCATATAAAATACAGGAATGGCAAATCAATCACTAATAAAATATATACAGTAATCGATTCGTAGAATCTGTTAGTTCGTTCGTGGTTAACATAAAGTTTCAAAGTAAATCTTTATTTCATGATATCAAGAACAAAATTAAACATCTTATAAAACAAGAATAATAAGTTGAACACTATAAAAACACATTTTATTGTATCTAGGACAATGTACAACTACAGACAAAACAATAATAAAACTCCGAAAAACAACAAAATTAAAAATATTCTTCAGTCGCTTATCATCAAATCAACCAAAATAAAAACATTACATTCACAACAAACCCTCAATAATTTTGTTAATTTATTAGCACAAAGGAGACCATGTACTTCGTACTTCCTCAAATGGTGATAGGAAATGAAAACTGATGGATGGAAATAAGTACCAGTTTGTGAGAAAATTTCTGCAACTGATGGATGGAAATAAGTATCAGTTTGTGAAAAGCAGCTTATATTTTACCTTGTAAAAGAATATTTCGAGGAATTTCAGCGTCAACTCGAATAACAAAACATTCCATTTTCGACGTGGGGTTCATAATTCAAGTCCATGGTATAATTTCTATAATTAATTTTTCGATGACAATTAACAGTAGAATTATTCTGAAATTATTACGTGGTTTGTCATTTTCTGACAAATGTCGAAATTGGAAAATTATCATGTCGCCAGTCGTCTGTTGATTGCGGGCAGCGCCTCCATGCGCGACTGGCCGTACCAAAAACTTGGTGGTCAAGATCGCCAATGTTTCAAACAGTCTCTTTATTTTTAATTTGTCTATGGTCAAAACATTCCATGTGCCTAAGATGTCTAAAAACCATGGTGTATTCACTTATACCTGTGAAATATTGGGACAAACTGGGGGACACCAGCCTACTTGATTAAGGGAGTTATCTAGAGTTTCAGATGGCGCCGTCGTCGTTTCTTGTCATAATACAGTAAACTAAATTGAAGACCACATAGGGTGTTTTTGTGATTTGTGTCTCTGATCCGTTCTGCGATTGTGCTTTTGTCGCCTTTAAGGTTATGCCAATTCGTTGTGAAATATTTTGAGGTTGATCGATCGATGTAACATATTTTAGAACAAACTATTCCATGAACTTATGACAGTGTTATATAGAATTTTTGATAATTCTAATCGTAAACCTTACCAATTTTCTATTGATACGGCTCCACCGAGTTGGTACTTATGTATTTCTGTCCCTGTTTGCTCATGATAAAAATCTTATGATGGAGCGGATAATGATTTTATGAAGTGCTGTAAATTACATACAATTACTCAATTTAGTTTTAAAACCAATTAATGTACGGGAGATGCAATCTCTTTCGCTTTCTGAAAAATCTATATTCTAGTCTGAAGGAAGTGTTTTGCGACATATCTAAAGCTTTTGACTGTTACGTAAGCTTCATCTCTACAGCTTCAGAGGACGAAGCTTCAATTGGTTCGAATCCTATCTGAGTGAAAGAACCTCACTATTTTGGCAGACAACACGACTATCTTATCGCAAGAACTCAATTTACTTTCATATAGCGGAGTAAAAATAGCTTCAAATCATGCATTATTTTGGAATCCTGGAGGACTCCATGGATTTTCCTAAAACCTTCTGATATTACTCAGAAGTTGCTTGCAGAAAAAAGTTATAAACTTATATTCGTGCGTTGCTTGTTTATTAATTGTTCAAATAATGAAAAACAATTTTGTTAGGCAAATTTTACCGAAATTGATGCATAGGGGTTTCTGAGGTAGCTGAACCAGAATATGACATTGAAAAAACGATGGTGTGACGGGTCGTAAAGGTAGATTTCATGAATGATAATTTACAGCTACCTATTTTTTATTTATGTGTACATCTCGGAGAAAAAAAATCGGGTAAAATTTTCGTACGTTAGAAAAAAAAATCTGCAGCTTAGAGTTTTCATTTAAAAAAAATATTTATATACCTTTCTCATGTAAAATCTTCCATTCTTTCGAATGACAGTATCAGTTTTGAAAAAAAAAATATTTTTCGAAATATTCAATAAACAATGTAATTTTGCAACTTATTTGTTAAATAATAAATTAAGCTTTACGTTTGGTAACTTTCTACCTATATGTTGTTCCTCAGATCATCACTAATGTACAGTGAAAAGTTCCCGCAGTCCCCTAAATTTCTGAAGCTAAAATCTAACATTACTCCACTACTAGTAAAATGACTCGAATATGTATAAATTAATTTGAATCTTCTCTGAAAGACCTTGCCCATTGTAGAATTTTTTTTCAACTAATTTTATTATTACTTTTATACTTATTTTTTATATATTTTGTATAAAAAAATTCCCATGAGATGACAATCTTCTGACTAAAAGTTTTGGAAAATTCTAAATATAGTGGATATTTTCTTCCAAATAGCCATGGGACCCTCTGTGACGGTCCGGAATTCACTAGCCAAAATCAAGATATTTTCATAGAATGAAAAGTCCACGCTTACTTGTGAAATTCATGTGTTTATTAAAAAGTGATAATTATCCTAATCATAGTCATTAGCCTTATCGATCTTGGGAGTGGGCCTTGTTCTTCCGAACAACTGCTTGGTTTAGATCGCCCTCCTCCGATTATATCATGCGGGGTGTTACTGAAAAATAAAAGAAGCATTTAGATTATTGTTTTCTCCCCTCACCTTTGTTAGTAGGGCTCACCTTTCCCAGAGAAGTCATTCTAAGATAGCTGGAAGCACCAGGATTCATCGATTTCTCAACTTCATCAACAGATTTTATGATATCTACAATGAACTCTCTGATTTTGTTCATGTCAGAAGATTATTAGAGAGGTAATAGTCCGGCAGAGATGGGCAGTGAATGACTTGGTGATAGTTTGTATCGGAAAGTTTAATGGAACAATGTCATCGGGGACATTTTCCAATCCCCTCAATTTTCAAAATAATTTATCATTTAGAGACATCAGTCCACTCTCCTACCTTTTCTCAATCCTTCGTAGCAGTTTCCGTGATGCCAAAAAGGCCATCTCATTTTCGCGCCTACTGTTCTGAGCGGAATCTTGTTCGTAGAACTATAATCTTTGTGAGCGATCAATTCACAATTTTTTGCATGAAGTAATGTTGACAGAAAAAGAAAATTGCATAGGTTTGAAGTTTGCCATTTTGCATGACACAAACATTCCTTAACCGCGCCATCTACTAATGAAGTTCTAAGCAGAATTTAACGTTTTTCATTTGTTGTCCCCCAAAAATTCTAAACAAAATCGAATCATGGTTTTTAGGCATCTTACATGTGCCTAAAAGTGGAGGTTTATGAGATATCGAAAAATGGTATTGGGAAAATGTGTCAGGAATCCAACAAGGACCTCATGTACCAATTTTAACCAGATTGAAAAAAAAAATTATATCTCTACCCTTACTAAGAAACATTATACATTCTTGTTTTATCTGGAAACAGCTTTAATAACCTAAATTACATAAGTTTGGGTCAAAACTAATCAAATATTTTGACAAATAATTCATGATCTCCGACTCCGAAAACCTCCACATGTCAATTTTGAATATAATCGTACTATAATCACACCTAAATTACATAAGTTTTGGTCAAAACTAATCAAATATTTGTGGAATAGACATTTTGCGGGAGATTAATATGAAAACACGATTCAGTCTTGTCACTAGTTGTAGTCATGCCCCCTGTATATTGATGCACATGAGCTTATTCAATATTCTCAACCCATAAATAAAATTTGAACCAACTAATATTTGTAATTAAAACTTAATAATACATTATTTATCCTAATGAATTTAGTATTGTTTAGGTAGATGTGAAAAAATTAAAAAAACTCAATAAACAAACAATGTACAAATTTTCAATTTTCTTCGTGACCACCTTCGCGCTCCATACATAGAATTGTTCTGGAAAACATTTCCCTTACATTTTTTCCTTATAAAAATGTCTAAATGTTCTACATTTCGAAATGGGCGTTGTTTATAAACATTACTTTCCATGTAACCAATATTAAATTTAGCAAGGATAAATAATGTATTATTGAGTTTCAATTACAAAGATTAGTTGGTTCAAATTTTATTTCGGATTGAGAATATTGAATAAACTCATGTGCATCAATATACAGGGCATGACTACACCTAGTGACAAGACTCAATCGTGTTTTAATAATTAATCTCCCGCAAAATGTCTATTCCACAAATATTTATTAGTTTTGACCCAAACTTATGTGATTTAGGTTATTAAAGCTGTTTCAGATAAAACAAATGTATAATGTTTCTAGTAAGTAGAGAATAAATGGTATTTTGTATGGTTAAATGATATTCGTTGGATTCCAAACACATTTTCCCTACGAAACTTATCGATATCTTGTCAATTTGACCCATTTAACTACAGATAACTTTTTTTAAATTCCCGCCAAATATGAGGTCACGTGATATAAGTCGCAACGAATTTTTTAGTTTTCAGAAAAGGCCATTTTTTTCTTTTCAATAACAAATTTTTTCCCATATGTAGCCAACCTTATGACGGACACTGTATATAGTATATTCCTGAAAACTTTTCAAGGACAAAGAAATTTCCAATAACTTTTCAAAAGATCCTTTTTTCCCTATAAATCCTTATTCGGAGTATTACGAACATTCAAAAAACCAATTAGCCAAATTGGTCCAGCCGTTGTTTTATAAAATAAAAAAAATGTTACCCTTACCGGGATTTGTTCCTGTGATCTGCTGCTTGATAGGCGATAGTGTATCCGCTGAGCTAATTCCTCTTTTGTGATAATTGCTTCGATAGTCTTTTTCTTTGCCAAATTTCCTATATACCAGAATTTTTCAATTTCCGGGCAACTTTCCTAATTTTTTTGTATCAACCATCCTTGGGCTATCACGAACATTAAAAAAAATAGCCAAATCGGTCCAGTCGTTCTCACGTTTTGCGCTTACAATGAATCGTGATACATTTTTATTATATATATATATATATATATATATGAAGAGTAACGGAACGAACTGACTAGAAATAATTGAAAGGAGTATACTTTAAAAACATGCCGCTTTTCTCAGGGCCACAAATAGTTTTCCAAAAGGATCCATAAGAAACGAGAAAAATCACCGCTAGTGAAGTGTTCGCGAGCGGAGCTAAGCGTTTTTTAATAGGGTTAATTGGATTGCTATCAATTTGCAAAGCAGAGTTAGCCTTCTTCTAAGTAATATATTGACTTTACCACTGAAATATACTAAACTGAAGTGAGCGAAACAAATAACATTTTCTCGGCGCTAATTGAAATAACAAAGCTACATTCGTTAATATTTAGAGATGAATCAAGAAAATGTCGAATTTGATTCATTCAGGAGTTTAGGGCCAACAAAAAGAAACTAAGGCAATGTTTGGCTTTCAACTATTCATTTGATTGTTGTAAGTGGAAGGCATCCGAAAAAAGGAGAATATTAATTTTTTAATATATTGACTTGACCACTAAAATATCGAACTGAAGTGAGCGAAAACGAACGACATTTTCTAGGTGGTAATCGAAATAAAGTTTATACTCGTTAATATTTAGAGATTTTACCAGAATGAATCAACAAAATGTCGAATTTGAATCATTCAGGAGTTTAGGGCCAACAAAAGTCAACTAAGGCAATGTTTGGCTTTTAACTATCCAAATACTAAGTATTTGATGGTGGAAGTGGAAGGCATCCGAAAAAAGGATAGTATTTTGGAGTTATTCGTAGTTATTCGTCCTAAAGAGTGCTAAAAATAAATCGTGAGTATATGTGATGTTTGGTTAAAAGACCAAAAATATCGCTGAATAAATAATCTTTTTTCGACCTTTGTAGTTCCGTATCACCGAAAGTATTTGAGAGCCCCGCGTTTTGGATTTGAATGACAAAAATGCGTAAGTACTCATAAAAATCAGGGATAAAGCACAGCTACAGCAAATTTACTCTTCTGTTTTTTTTTTGGCTGACAGAAAAAGCAGTAATTTTGAGAACTTCTACACATCAATCTCATCTCATGTTGAGAGTGCATTTCATGATAAAGTTTAACTCCTTACCAATACAATATTTTCACACTGTCTTAGCATTTTGTTCTTCGAAGTCGCTGTATAGCATTTTTCGTATCCCGTTGTCAAAACTTGTGAGCTATGGAAGAATGCAAGAAATATCGCTATCATTCTATTTCTTATTATTAAGTAGATTTCAATAGAAATACTACCTACTACAACTCTCATTATTTTTATTTTTTCTGTAAGATGTACATACATATAAAAAATCGCTGTGAATTACTAATCGTGAGAATTAATAATTTTTGGTTCACCCTATATGTTCCTTTCATTTGACGTTCATTCGCTCGTGTTGATCAGATACTACTTGACTTATTATTATATTATTTTTCTAAGTGATATCAGCATTGAAAAATAGGTATTATACCGTGTGTAACAGGATCATGGTTCACCCCCCGTATCTCCTTTAGTTTTGAAGGTAATTGATTGAAGTTTGAGATATATCATAAACATAATAAGCGGCATTTTTTGACCCACGCATAAATTTCTTTTCACTACCGGTTTCGCCGGAAGTGATACCAACTTTCGATTTTTGGATAGAACACCTTGTATATTATTACATTTCTGAAATCTGCAGAATTTTCTAAATCCAATGGTACTACATAAGTGATATTTCAAACGTCAATATTTTTGATAATTCAATTTTTAGTTTTTCATTTAAGGGTGCCATGATGGTTCCGATTTAATCCAATTCACCCGTCTAATACTAGAAAAATCGAAATCCCGTCAAAAATACTAAATTGCGTTTTTTATGAGCAAATAAAGTTCATCGTAATCGATTTTGGGGTAAAACTAATTTTTTTCAAATCGAACCATATTGGTACCATGGTACCATTTATTAGTACTATTGATAAGGAATTTATTCATACCTGCTAATAACATGTGCGATAAATACAATCAAAATTACAGCTGAAAGAAAATAAGATAATACAATTACTTTATTCTAATTTAATGCCAAGAAGTTACTAAGGTGGCTTTGAAATACAAAAAATGAACACAAAACATTACATCAATTGTTCGAAATGCTGTCCATTAACGTCAATGCACTTCTGAACTCGCATAGCTTCGAATGCCTGTTGAAGGTAATTATTGTGTATTGGAAAAGTCTTTACATTTGTTGTTATTTTTATTCAAAATGCCCCACATTTATACAAGGGATGAAAAAGTGGACATGTTAATTATTTATGGGGAATGTGGAAAAAATGCCGTTGCGGCTAGAAACCTTTATGCCAAACGATATCCTGATAGACAATGTCCAGCGAGAAATTATTTTGATCGTCTTGAAAATCAATTCTGAAGAGATCCCGAAGAAAACGTTATCATTGACGAAGGAACGGAAATTAATGTTTTAGCTCGAATAGAAGTTGATAAGACTGTTTCTTTAAGGCAAATTGGGTTTGAATTGGAAATTAGTCACCAAACGGTAAGCCGAATCTTGCACAAACATAATTATAAATCTTTCGAATATCAATTGCACCAGCACCTGTATGAAAATGATTATGATATTGCAATTGGATCTTGCAGAATAATGTGCAGCCAAACAATGCTTTTTTGGGAAGGATTTTATTTTCGGACGAGTGTAGGTTTACAAATATTGGATTATTTAACCGACAAAATACAAGGTAGTGGTCACAAGAAAATCAAAATTTATTGAGGGAGGGTAACTTTCAAGTGCGGTTCGGTTTCAATGTTAGGCTTGGAATACTCGGTCGTAGAATCATTGGTCCAATAATTTTTGAAGGACGCTTGACTGGAGATAGATACTTAGGATTTCTGCAAAATGAAATTGAGGACAGGTTAACTGAATTACCTGTCCATCTACGACAGGGAATGTATTTCCAACAAGATGGAGCTCCTCCCCATAGTTCAAGAATAGTAACGGATTACCTTCAACAGGCATTCCAAGAAAACGTGATTTCGACAAATGGTCCTGTGCGATGGCCTCCAAGGTCACCTGATTTGACACCTCTTGATTTCTTTGTTTGGGGCCATTTAAAAAACATTCTCTATGCAACCGTTGTTACAACCCGCGAAGACCTGGAGTTGCGAGTAAGACGCGCAATTAATAGTATAACGGCCCAGCAATTAGCGAACGTTCTTCAAGAAACAGCTATGCGAGTTCAGAAGTGCATTGACGTTAATGGACAGCATTTCGAACAATTGTTGTAGTGTTTTGTGTTCATTTTTTGTATTTCAAAGCCACCTTAGTAACTTCTTAGCATTAAATTAGAGCAAAGTAATTGTATTATCTTATTTTCTTTCAGCTGTAATTTTGATTGTATTTATCGCATATTTTATTAGCAGGTATGAATAAATTCCTTATTAATAGTACTAATAAATGGTACCACGGTACCAATATGGTTCCATTTGAAAAAATTGAGTTTTACCCCAAACTCGATTACGATTAACTTTATTTGCTCATGAAAAACGCAATTTAGTATTTTTGACGGGATTTCGATTTTTCTATCATCAGATGGGTGAATTGGAATAAATCGGAACCATCATGGCACACTTAAATGGAAAACTAAAAATTGAATTATCAAAAATATTGACGTTTGAAATGTCACTTATGTGGTATCATCGGATTCAGAAAGTTATGCAGATTTCAGAAATGTAATAATATACAGGGTGTTCTATTGAAAAATCGAAAGTTGGTATCACTTCCGGCGAAACCTGAAGTGAAAAAAAAATCATTCGTAGGTCAAAAAGTGCCGCTCATTATGTTTATGGCATATCTCAAATTTCAATCGATTACCTTCAAAACTAAAGGAGATACGGAGGGTGTACCATGATCCTGTTACACACGGTATATATCCTTGTGGGCTGGTTATACTTCTTTTGATTTGAGTCAGATTACATACAAATATTAGGAAGAATTTAGAGAGATTTGGATCCTTCAGCAACTTTTGATTGCAAAGGTTAAGGTTTATACAGAAATAGAATTTTTGTTTTTGTTTCCGATGAAAAAATAATTTTTTTTATGACACATGATTTGTTAGCTTGATTGGTGGCAATTTAAGAATCAATAAATACATTCTGAAATCTACCCTTTCGACTTGTCGAGCCACCTGTTTTTTTTGTTTTTATAAATAGACTTCTTTTCCAGATGAACTGTTGTATCGGAAGGCATTTTTTTGTAAACGTCTGAAAAATAGTTTTCATACATAACTATTAAACAATAACTACTAACAAAAAATTGGGTGAGGTGATAGCCTATCTGTGATAGCAGTGAATGTTGAGGCTAATTGAAATATATTCACACTATTTAAGAAATATAT
The DNA here is from genome assembly GCA_018342105.1 of Gonioctena quinquepunctata. Classification (NCBI taxonomy): domain Eukaryota; kingdom Metazoa; phylum Arthropoda; class Insecta; order Coleoptera; family Chrysomelidae; genus Gonioctena; species Gonioctena quinquepunctata. The sequence continues at coordinate 413,637 of JAFIRS010001157.1, read as the reverse complement.
AATAACTTGCTTCAATGAGTTATTCAACGCAAAGCTTTATTTTAAAAACAAAGTTATTACATCAATGACAAGCTTTTGACATACGTTCACCATATTCATTATTCTATATGTACAGAGTGTTTCATTGAGAATAACCCAACATACATCTCACCTCCACCATTAAGATTTTTCTTTATAAATTAAGGTAGTTCCGCCACGAGACAGTTGAATTAGGAAATTATTTTCGACGGAATCAAAAAATTTCAAAAAACTTTTCGATTTGAAATGCGAAAAAAAACAAAATTTGAAGGGGAGCTTTTGCCTTTTCCCTTTCTCCGAAGCATACATTTCTATTTCCCTGGTGAAATTTGATTTGATTTTGCGTGGCTTTTTCCCGAGCTGAACCAGTAAAAAAATCGAGGCGAGTTTTAACGTTATGTGTGAACATTAATTCCGATGGAGTTTTACCGGTCACACAGTGTGGGGTGTTGCGATACGAAAATAAATATTCACTTATTATAGACGATAAACTATTGTTTTTATTGTTTATATCAGCCCATAACCTATTAATAGAATTTTTGAATGATTTTACTCCGTTCTCCGCTGCTCCATTTGTAGCGGGGTGATATGGTGCTGATTTTATATGTGAAATACCATTATTCCAACAAACATTTTCAAATTCTGCTGAAACAAGAGATGGCCCGTTATCTAAAAGTATCGTGTTTGGTAAACCAAATCTTGCAAAACAATCCCTGAAATTTTTAAATTTTAGACCATGTTGAAAACGAATCTATTGTTATTAAGAAGGTTTTCTTCTTTGAAGGGGGTCTAGAAAATCAATATGAATTCTATCAAATACATGTTTGCTCTCGCTGAATTTGATCAGAGGTACTTTGTTAGGTGTTTTTGAATTGATCATACAAGAATTGCAAACTCTAACATATTGTTCAATTTCACTGTCTGAATTAGGCCACCAAAAATATTGTCGAGCTAAAGTTTTAATTTTTACCATACCATTATGAGCTCCATGTATTCGTATCCCATCCTGGTCGCCAATTGTAATATATTCAAACTATTTATGAAATATATAATAACTTGCCTCAATGAGTTATTCAACGCATAGCTTTATTCTAAAAACAAAGTTATTACTTCAATGAGCTTTTGACATACGCTCACCATATTCATTATTCTATATGTACATAGTATTTCATTGAAAATTTTATACCAGTCTTTATTTCGACATTGTTACTATGGTAACCAGCAAATTTTCTGAAAATTTTCCATCCCTTTAGCATGTAGTCGTAAAATTAATAAGTGGAAATTTCCCGGCACATGACAGCTATCATATAATTAGACGAAAATAATATTGAAATAATATTGACAATATTTTTTATTTACTTACTTAATAAGTTGGAAATATTACAACAATTTTTTTAGGTGTACATTCTATAATATAATTAGTTAATTTTTAATTCTTAAAAAATTCCACTCCTACCTCCTCTTTCCTAAGTGGTGAATAAAACAGAGAACCGGTGTTTTTTTTTTACAATATGCCTGTGTTTCATAAAATAAAAATAATAGTGAGACACCAGTTTATTTCTTTGAGTATTAGATTTGTGTCCAAAAGAAGGCACAATATCACGCAGAATGTTGCCAATCTCTTTAAATGATTTAATCCAGATTCTTCCAGTAGGTATGTTAGATATTTTACATTTTTATGGTACATTTTAATGTGCTGTGATTCTTTGCAAAAGGAACACAATTCAAACGATTGGAAGTTTATTTTATTATTACTTTTTTACTAACTTATGATTGTATACAATGTCATGAGGAACACGGGGCTTGTGGCTCAGTGGAACGAGCGTCGGTCTTGTGTTTCCACTTGGCGCGGGTTCGATTCCCGCAGCTGGTGAAAATTTTTTTCAAGGTCCTAAGAGTGGTTTCGGATCCCACTATAAAAAGTAAGGTCCCCGTGATCTTAACTCGTACAAGTTTTCATTAACTTCTGAGGGTTGGTCAAACAACTAAGAAAGCGGTTAAAAACAATTTTAACAATAATGCCACAAATGAAATATTGATTGACAGTAGTAGTGAATATCAAATCCATAGCTAACTTTACAAAATATTTTTTTAACCGGCAACATACGCCAACAACATTCTTTTTAGAATAAAGAATGAAATATCCCGATTTTCTGAATTATTTTAAACACAAATTATCACCGCTAATATTATTTTTTCTTAAAATTAAACCTAAGAGATTATGAAAAATATTTAAGTATACATGTATAGGTATAGTTATATATTTTTTGCTATATATCACCTTTGTTTGTAGTCAATATTGACATTTCCCTGAAACCTAGTAAGAAAATTATATGAAATCAATTATTTTTATATAATAATGTATTTGATATTATAAATTGTATTTTACTAGGGCACATTACGAACATCCACTTTCATTTTTAATCAATATTGACATTTCCCTGAAACCCAGTGAGAAAATTGTATGAAAACAATCAATTTTATATAAAAATTCATCTGATATTAAATATTTTATTTTACTAGGGCACGGGGAAAATCAAAAAATATCTCCCGCAATATGAACGTATCCACTTTCATTTTCAGTCAATATTAACATTTCCCTGAAACCTATTAAGAAAATTGTATGAAATCAATTAATTTTACATAATAGTTTATCTGATATTATATATTTTATTTTACTAGGGAACGCGGAAAATCAGAAAAAATATCCCCCAAAACTCCCATTACACACAGCCTTCTATTCATTTGTAAATAACGTCAAAATAAATATTTACTTAATGTTTTCTATTTAAATATAATTCCAGTATAAAATTTTCTTACCGAATCCCCCACGTGCTTGAATTAATTGCGGGAAATTTGTCTCGTACATGAATTTTTGAAGGAAAGTATACCTCGTCGTTTCGCGACTCATGATAATTTTCAAAAAATTCATGTACTCAAAAAATTTCCGGCAATAATTCATGCTCTAGGGAGATTATAGGTGAGAAATACCCAACATACATCACACTAATATTTCAGAATTGTTTTGTCATTTTAATTATCAGTTTGTCTGCTCAATAACGGCAAAATGGTTACAGTTATGAAATTGACGAAGATAATCATAATGACTTATTATTTCTAGTTTCGAAAAAAGTTTTTCGGAACGCCCTGAATACCGACCCCGATACTATTCCACTGACGTCTAAACGGCCGGATATATCCACAAAATTCAGTAGAGAAAACACAATTTGCCTTGCTTTGGTGTAATGTATCAAGGTCTGGACGGATATTATATTTCTTTGCCAAAAATAAATCCACATCGAAGGAGATTCGCGAATGTTGATATCGGTGCAAATAAACATCACTGTGTTAGTCACTGTCGACTACTCATTCAAGTGAATATTTTTACCCAAAAAGCACCTGGAGGAATTCTCACTCCACGTTCCACATTCTATTTTACTACAGCTCCCACTAGTCGTCCCAGGTTTAATTTTAGAATCGAACAGGGTCGCATACTCTAAATATATTTAGGGTATTGCATTGGAGTCTGTTGGTTAGTTTTTGTAGTCTCGGAATAATATGTTACGCATATCAGCATTCTCATATTATAATCCTCTATCTAGTCGGCGACACTTGGTGAAAGAACTGGAATATACAAATTTTATCTGAGAATTGTTTGACGGAAAAAAATTAAATTTGGCAACACAATTTTTTGTATTCGGTTATATGACGTACCAATATTTCTGAAAATCAAAAGAGAAGATTTTTGTGAAATTACAATTATTATTATTTTCTCCAAATCCATATCAAAGTACACACTAATATGATTTTCAACAAATTGGGTATACAAAACCGTGACACATGTTTCCTCTATTTATTTATTTATTGAAATCATTTAGGATAACAACAGGCATAACCCAAAGTGTTATCCACGAATACAGTTCAGCGTACAGAAAAATATTCAAATATTACATATTTTGCTTGATCTACTTCTATTCTAAGAAAACAATTTAATTTGATTTGAGCTATGATGTTTTGTAAATTCTTATTATTTTGGATTGGAATACATGTAATGTGTGATTGAATATATCAATATCGTTACAGTTTTTATTGTATAGTGTCACTATTCTAAGTAAGGGTGAGTTTCTTCCTGAGTTTGTTCGACAGAACGTTTCAGAGAAGAGGCGAGTATCCCTCAGAGAACGAGATGGTACATTGAAAGGTATATTTGATAACATTTCAGGGGAGTCGATCAAGTCATTCACAATTTTGAATAAAAATATTATTTGTGATTGCTCTCGACGAGCCTCTAGTGTGAGCATATTTAATTTGTTTCTTAAGAAGGCTGTACTAATTGTAATATTATATTCCCCACTACTTCTATATGCGAGATATCTCAAAAATTTATTTTGTACGATTTTCAATCTAGTCTTGTATATAGCATATTGTGGACTCCAGTTAACATTTGCAAAATTCAGTTTACTGTATACAAATGAGTAGAATAGGATTTTCATCGCATCAATGGAGATGAAGTTTCTGCACTGTCTGAGAATGAATCCTAATGTTCTATTACTTTTTGATACCACATAATCAATGTGTGCTGAGAACGTGAGTTTTTCGTCTAGTACCACACCTAGATCTCTTATTTCGTTAACTTCTTTAAGGATGGTATGTAAATTCAAGTGGAGTTTGTTGATTATACAGAAGTTGTGAAATCTGTTCAAATCATTTTGAATCAGAGAACAATCTGTTACTTTATTCACTTGTGAGAATATTTTTAGATCGTCTGCATATAATAAGAATTCGCAGAATTGAAAACAAGACTTTATGTTGTTTAGGTATATAGTGAAGAGAAGGGGCCCTAAATGTGAACCCTGGGGTACTCCAGAGGTTACAACATATGGGGTCGATTGATGTCCATTGACTGTTACAATTTGTGTTCTATTATAGATATATGAGGTGAACCAGCGGAGCAGGTCTCTGTGCACACCGACTTCAGCTATCTTAGATAGCAATATGTTGTGATTTATTTTGTCAAATGCTTTACTGAAATCGGGAATCCACTTGAATCTGGCAATCCATCGCCTTCATCACATATTCAGTGTACAAAACTAAATTTGTTTCTTGGGAACTCTTAGGAAAAAAACCATGTTGTTCCTGTATGATATATCTTTTTAAGGAAGTCATGAGTATATCGTGAACTATGAGTTCATGAACTTTACTTAGAATATTCATTTTGCATATCGGATGATAGTTAGTAATGTCATTTTTATTTCCATTTTTGTAAATGGGTACTACATAAGCTACTTTCCATCTTTCAGGAAAGGTGTGTTCTTCGAAGGATTTATTGATAATCATAGCTAGCGATTCATGTATACTTGATGAACATTTTTTTATGAAAAATGATGGTAATCCGTCCAGGCCATTACCTTTGTTTTCATCTAAATCTGAAAGAGTGTTTTCGATTTGTTCCATAGACACGGTTATTTTACTCATTGAACAGTATTATTTTTTGTATGTGGGTGTGTTGTTTGTTCATATGGCTAAAAGACACTTTTGAAAAATTTTGAGAAGAGCCTGCAGATATCTGCCTTATCTGCTGATTCATCATCTAATTTCATTTCATTGGGTAGTAGTTACTTAAGGTGGTGTACTAAAGAAGAACCTAAAGAAACCATTTATACAAAAACACGTGTAGTTCTGGAATACCAATTCTGTTAAAATATATAGTGAAGTGTTTTTTATTATTTTGAATCCATATTATATTGTAAAGATATTCACTGCAATTGAACGTAGATTCATCTGGAATGTCAATGTGAAATCGGTCAAAAATATACAATATAATACAATATCAATCAACCAATCACTCAGAATATTGAAGATCGTAATCACGAGGTATTCGATTGTGCGGAAGTTCATGATAATCCTCTCATTGGGGAATGATATGACCACTAACGTTTTAAAGGTCCCAGGCACTGGGCTATTCACTTTTCCTTGTCAGGATAGCACAAGCTTAATTGTTTTCAATTGAATGTATACATTATCATATTCAGAATTTACTTGTACAAATATGGAGAGAAAATCGCCATGATAAGAATCAGAGGTTCTAATTCATGTCAATAAAAATTTCTACATTTTTTTTTGTGGTGGTATTCTGAATAATTATTTGAATAAAAAATTAATATACCACGTTTATGAAACGAATTGAAAAGTATAAAATAATTTCTCCTAGCCCTATACAGATTTATAGCCCCATACAGATTTCTAACCCATACAGATTGTCCTGAAATTGTGATCATGAATTTTTCATAGCTATGAAAATACTTTAAATCGAAAAACTTGGGGCTCATGCAGTAGATGAATGATACATGAATAGTTCACCGAAGTCATAACGATTTTATTGCACTGATGTATTAGCTATTCCCTACACTCCTTACTATTATCTATTGCAAGCGACCTACGTTTTTAAATCTTTCCATAGCTATTAAAAACTTTTTAACAAAAAATTAAACCGACGAAAGAATCAACTGAAAAGCAAAAAATAAAATAAAGCTTCTTAGTCTAAATGATAATTGAGCTCCTAAACTAATGTAACTGATTTTGAGTCGGCGCCAAACAAACAATTATCGTAGATCATTATATTACTTTGGAAAAAGTAATCAAAACGCAGCCGTGCATCTCGCTGCCATCATTTTACGCTTTACCTAATTCAATTGCTAGTTTGTTTGGCGCCGACTCAAAATCAGTTACTCATATTAGTTAAGGAGCTCAATTATCATTTAGACTAAGAAGGTTTATTTTATTATCTGCTTTTCAGTTGATTTTTTCGTTGGTTTAATTTTTTGTTAAAAAGTTTTTATTTTTCAATTTTTTTTTGGTGAAATCTACTAATTACTACCTACTTAATTTTCGGTTACTTCCAAAATACTTACTTACCTAGCTTACTTCAACTGTTATACCCCATGAATAAAGAAAAAGTTCAAACATAATGAAAACTAAATTATAAGTAAACAGGAAACTCTGGGTAGCCGGAAAACCAATTCACTAGGAACGAAAATAAATGCAGACCTTCCCCACACTACCAAGCTAATCAAAAAAATAAGCCAGTTAAAAATATCTCGTCATTCTGAAGTAAATGCACTCCCCTCCCTATTCATAAAGGTGATAACGAAAGTGATCCATCTAATCCCTAGTTTAGCGAAAATAATAAAAAAACTAGTTAAGAAACGCAACCCAAACTTTTGATTATTGAATAATATAATATGCACGGAACAATTTGGATTTCAGCCCAACAAAGGGACCAATGATGCTCTATTTTCTTTCATGTCAGAGGTATATAGTGTAATGTAATACAAGTTAATTGTTAAAATAGAATGCCCCGACTATTCAGTGAAGAGCGGTGTGGAGTTCTTTGGACCGCCTTGCTAGTTTCAAATTTTTTATGTTTCAAGCAAAGTTTTAGAAATTGTGAATTTGAATGGACGCCAGAATTTTTAGTTAAACTAGGACAAAAATTCAAATGCCCTATTCAATAATGATTGCAAATCAAATAACTTTCCTTCTGTAAATACCTACAACAATAAAACAAATACCAATTATAACAATCTATTTACAAAATTTACATCTTTTCCAATTCTTTAACATTTATTGAATGCAAGATTTATTTAAATTCCAACGCAAGAAAACAATACTGTTATTGTTTGCTGAACCTGTTGGTTTATCGATGTCGATGTACCTTGATTGTATTTTTGTGTAGCACGTAGCTAGACTAGCATCGGCTTCTGGTCCATCGAGTGTGTTCTCAGCGATTTAAAATGAAAAACAATATTGTTTGTGTCAGAATTTGATATACAAAATTTCTACTCCTTGAAACTTATAATATTTTCACTGCACTCCTCAACTCATTGTTGTTACAATTGAGTGTAATCTCATCAAGAGATATTACTTAAAAATAAATTGAGTATACAAATGAGTAATATCCAATACTGAAATTGAATAATTATTTTAATAATTTTAATGAACTAATAAAACTTGATCTTTGCTTTATATATGGAAAATATGATTTTTTCTCTGATCTTGAGCAACCAAGATTATACGTTATCAAGAATTAAAAATCAGAATTTGGCACGATCAAGTTTGTTGAATTTGATATACGAAAAGGACTTCAATTTCAGCGATATTCAAGAAAGGTATATGAGAATCAATGTTTGACCAGCCGTCAAATACTTCTTCAAAAAGGTTTCTATAAATTCAAAGAAAATTCCAAATTCCAAGTACCAAATTTATACATGAAATATATATATAAATATATATATATATATATATATATATATATATATATATATATATATATATTTCACTTCGCCCACATCAAAATCACAGCTCGGTGATTATTATCACCAAATATGGAACCATACCAAAGATATATAAAAACTCATGGAAATTTTTTTTTTTTTCTCCAACTATATCATACCAAATACAGCGTAAGTGATATCATATATTTCTGAAACCCTCATTGAATCTCAATAGAGCTTCGTCAGGACAAGCAATCCAACCTGATAAGACCGAACACTGATATTTCAATTCAATCAGACATACTACATGTGGGATTCATAATTCTAACAGAATTCTTCAAAAATATATAGTGAACGACACTGCCATTTTTAGTCAGATTGACCTGAATAAATCAAATCACTGTTTTCTTAAACAGAATGTGTAGTTAACTTCAGATATTTCCTTTGTGAAGAATTATCTGACGTTCTCTTTAAAATTATTTGAATGTGACTTATTTAGAATACCTTTGGTCCAAACATCATTCCCAATACGTACCTCCTTGACATCACCCACAATTCACTGATTCGAAATCATATTCGTGGAGAAAGGAAAATGCTCTGATTAATAAATTATTTCAACATGGCATATTCTACTCTGTTAATTAATGGCCGACGAGCTTCAGAAAACAATATATCTTAATTGCCGAAAGATCAGAAAAGGGAAGAGAATGCCACGCACCTCCCTTCAGATATACTCGTACTGTCAGATTCCTTGCGACAGTTCTTCTTCTTTAGCGGTAATGATTGTTCCATTACCCACGGTTAGATGTCGCTAAGATTTTCAATAGGGAAATGAGTGAATCTCTGAGCATATTAATAAGAAATGTAACAGATATATCATTACAATAGTAATATCAATGCAGGCGAGTCCCTCTAAAGCCTTCTATTGCATAAATCAGGAAACTGCTGCAGAAACTCGATTATTATGGAATGAGAAATACGAGCGTAGAATGGATAAGATCCTACTTGAACAACGGCTCTGTAGCACTGACTCAAAAATGGTTGATATTGAATAGGGAGTACCTCAGGGCTCAATACTCGGACCCATCCTATTTTTGCTCTATATCACCGATATCATCCAACTGAATATCAATGCCAAGATCACTCTTTTCGCGGATGACACAACTTTCCTTTGGCATGATATTTCATCGCAATCGAAAGAGATAATCTCTCTTTATAATAAAGCAATGGTGCGACTCCATTTCCCTGGTGATCAACACAAAAAAAACAATTTAATCACATTCCGCTGTAATCTTCCAGATTTACCATTAGCTAATGAAAAATTTCCTAACAAAACAACTAAACGATTTCTTGGAATAAATATCGACATAAAAGTGACATCAGCAATGTCTGCAATAAGTTGTCTTCTGGATGTTACGCAATTCGAGTGATCTCAAACAAACTGGGCTTGGACGCAGCTAGAACCGCATGCTGCTCTTGTACTCCAAAAGGAGAGCTCTGAGGTGTATTTGCAAAAAAAGGACAAGAGATTCATGTAGGCAGTTATTCAAAGATCATAAAATCCTGACAGTAACATGTCTATACATTCTAGAATCAGTTAGCCATACAAATAAAGATATCCTTGAAACAAATGATTTATATTATGATACTTGGCAAAGCAACTTCATCAGATTACCAAGACCAACAAATAATATGGTGGAAAACTCTATAATTCACAATGGCGTAAAAATGTATAATCATCTGCCCCTGACCACATGTCTCAGGCGGTTCAGAAGATATATATGAAAGCAATCATACTATGTTCTGAAAGATTACTTTGCCTCTAATCTCTAGAAATTCTCCAAGTTCTCCATACTCGGGAATCATTTCATAATCCTTAAAGAACTTAAGAGACTGAATATATACTATTTTTTATCAATGTATTATATAATATAAAATACATTACTTGTTTTATGTTCTCGATTGTCATAAATGTATGTATGTATCATATTTTAGACATTTATTTATAATTTTTTATCTTTCTTTCTTTTCAGTTACTCTGTACAAAAGCTTTGTCTTTAAGAAATCTTTTCTGCCAACAATTAAGTATATCTTGATTGATTGATAGCCAAAAAAACAGAGAATAAAAAAAATGCACTCCGAACACTTTCTTATATCTATTGAACACATTGAATGAATTCTCATTATGGTAGCTCGCCCAAACATAAGAATAACCCAACCCGGCTGATTTCAAAATACATTATTTCACATCGACAATAGAATAGCATATTGTGCAAATACAAGATCATAGTGAATTCATGAAAATACATAAGTTATAATCCATAAATGTAAAAAAACAGAACAAACAGTATATAGAATTCAAAAAAACAAAAAAGAACTTTTCTCAAATGAACTTGAGGAATAAATGTTGTGATGAAACGGAAAACTAAGATTTCAAGTGATAACAAATTAGAGTCATTTTTCACGAAACACAAAAACGTAGTTATAAATACATTGAAACATTTCATTTTTCCAACTACATTATCTCTCCAAATTCGAACTACACCGCCTTGGCTTTCACCATTACCTATGTGCAATACACAACTCGTAATCTTCAGTTAAACTGAACACCCATCTCAAATCATTCTGAACAGCTTCAGAGAAATCCTCAATATAACAATCACCAACAGATCTATAGGGATGGTTCTAGAGTTGATAACGGTACTTCAGCTGCTGTAGGTAATAACTAAATACGTCAATCTTAGTTACAAACTACCACATATCTTCAGTGTATTTTCGGCGGAGATGTACGCAATTCATAAAGCCCTTACATTCTGCACCGAAAGCAAACATGAACATCACCTAGTTATCACCGATTCACTTAGTACCATCAAGAGCTTAAACCATCTCTACTCAGACAACCGTTTGTTACTTTTGATAAAAGAACAGCTAAGCATAAGTCATGAAATGAACAAAGCTGTTGAGTTTATATGGGTTCCTCATATCGGTATAGCGTGCAATGAGAGAGCAGATATCCTAGCCAAAGAAACAGCCCTCAACAACACGGTGCCCATTGTATTATAGTTGTTACTTATTATTATGTTCATACTGTAGATGTTTAGAATTAAAGATAAATGAGAACTGTCACTGTCACGACATAACAAATGTAGTAAAATGAAGACTTTTCATCTGGAATTATATATTGAATAAATACCAATAAATATTTAAAATAATACATGGTGTCAGGTCGGTCACAATCAGTGGAAATCTGAGAAAATTATGGAATTCAACAAACCTGAACCTTTGGTACTTGAAGATGGAAATGTTAGTCAGAACTGGAAAAGATTCGTTCGACGATTCGAATTGTTTATGGAAGCTACGGATTTAGATGCCAAGCCAGAGAAAAAGAAAATAGCAGTATTCCTTAATTTAATTGGTGATCAAGGACTTGAACTTCACAATTCATTCACATATGATGTTGTACCCGAAAAAAGAACTTTGGAAATGATAAAGTTGAAATTTGAAGCATATTGTTCGCCCAAGAAAAATGTTATATTTGAGAGATTTATTTTCAACAACTATAATACACCCATTGCTGACGACCCTATCCCACTACCTGACGTTAAAGCCTTCATCAAATCTAAAAGCAGTGAATACTGGCAGAATATTTGCACATCATCACAAATCAAACTCAGGGAAGTCAGGACAACGACCACACCTTGGACTCGTCTACCAAGATCCAGAATAAAACAATCAATCATAACACGCCTGAGAATAGGCCTCACCCGATACACCCAGGAACACCTACTCAAGGAAGGAGAACCCCCTGTTTGTGAAGTGTGTAATATAGAAATCAGTGTCAAACATTTCCTACTTCAGTGTCCTAAATATACAATTAGTAGAATCAAATTTAACATCCCTAACTCTCTAGTTAACTTATTGAACGATGGCTGCAACTTCCAAAATCTATTTGAATATCTGAAAGACATTAATCTATACAATAAAATATAATTTTATGTTATCTATATTGTACCACTGCTAATAACCCATTCGTGGTTAAAGCAGTTATTTCTAAATAAAAAATAAAAAATACATTGAAACACGCCTCTCAATCAATTCTTCAATCCAGGAATACATGATGGATGTTGTATTCCTGAGTGCTTTTCTGGAAAAACACACATTTTCGGGGTTGAAAATAAGTTACAGAACAAACAAGAACTGCTTCTTCGGGATATTTGATTTCGGGAATTGTTTACTGGGAGGAAATGAAGATATACAATCGTGTGGAAGATTTCAAAAATACAAAGAGGCAACAGTTCTGAAAACCAGTGAACCTGGTAAGAACAGTTTTGGAGTAAATATTCAATCTAAATTGTTCACTCTGTACCTACATTGTTTTTTTTTTAATCTCGAGGTACAAACTTCTGCTCAGTTGAATAGAAATAAATGGTGCGGAATGCCGTTAATACTACTACTATTTTCATTCTGAGAGATCGGTCATGTAAACAGGGTGATTCTTGTTGGCGACTAATTGGGCGAACTTCAAAAAACACAACTAAAATATAATGATTTTGTCCTCCAAATCCAATTTAACTTAAACTTGGCAGCTACTCCCTTATCCCATTTCTGTATATTTCCTCAATTTAAATTGTTTTATTCAATTCTGAACTCAAAACATGTACTATGTATGACCTAAAAGCTACTTTTTCAGCAATAGCGATATCCCCCTGTGTCATGCCCCATAATTACAGAAAAAACTTTCATTCATAAGAAACAACACGATATTACTTAATATGAACGTTATAGCCAGAAAACAAATTCAATAGGAATGAAAAAAAATTCTAAAGTCAAATACGCGACTAAAACTGATAGGCATATGCCCGTTAGAAATACTTCATCAGGAAATGCACTTGGGAATTACTATAAAAAAATCACCCCCTTTACAAATAGGTCATAAATAGCTCATCACTTCCGCTGATAGTCATATCTAAGAAAATTAACGGGCAAAGAAACACACTATAACTCATATATTATGACATCCCATTAATGTAACTCACCCGCGAAATACATGAATTCTTCATCTTTATCCATTTGCTGTGACAATAGCAAGCCATTAGTAACAAACCGCTGATTTATTATGACAGGGTGAAGATAATTATGATATCAGGAATTTTTACCAGCGACGATCAAAGCCATCACGTGATCGGGTAGCGGATTATAAACGGGGGCGACTTTTCGGACCAACTCTCTCTCGGTGTTCAGAAGTGAAGCAAATAACATGTACTCTCAGAATGAGGTTAGATTTCATTCGATTACAACATAGTGAAATAAAGATGAGAATAGTACGAATATAGTCGTCAGGCAGTGAACTTAAGTGGCCATTAAGAAAAATTATATTCAAATCAATCAAGTTAATCCGAGTAATGACAGTAACCAAGTGAATTTACGAGTAAACCAGTATTTTTTCCAAAATTATCTTTTATTTATCAACGCTTCAAGAACGAGATAAGTCAACGAGAAACCTCAAATCAAAAGTTCATGACCTCATAGAAAACCGTATCCATACATCGATAATCTAATATACAGTGCGAAGTAAAAATAAAATGAACAATTTCAGCGGGATTAATCGAAATGATAATACAATTAAACTGAGTGTCGTTTAAAAGCCATCTCCAGTGAATAAGTGTTGACCCTGCCGATTTAGCGTAAGTTCATATATGTTTTCTGTATTTATGTTTTGGGCAAATTGAATCCCTTATAATGCGAATGTGTTCACTGTATCTCTTCAATCTTATGGTCCCTAAGTTTTGAAAATATAATTATATCCAGTTGTTTTTGACAATCGATGTCACTATTGTTTTTAGTCAATCTATTTAATTTGTAGACTGATGAAAAAATAACTTCAAGTGAACTACACTATATTCTTGGGATATTATATCTTCTTATCCGTATGGAGAACGGATGAAACGTTTTGTGAACTTTTATGAAATATATATGTATATTCTTAATATGAGTGCATTATTATTTTTCGAATCTTTCTGAAACTCGGTATGTACTTCCTGGATGAACAACTCAACGCGGGAAAGAGATATTTCCTGTAGACCGCTCCAGTGACATAATCTCGGTTCGGCCATCCTCAGGCAGTCGATGCTCTTGATGCTTGTTTTCTCAATCTAACAACAAGTTTGGTGTTGCAGGTGTGTTTTGTTAATACATTACACCCTGTATATGGCCAGGCTTCAACACCTGTTTGTCGGAGGCTCCGTTGCGGTACCCTCTCCTCTTCAAGGGGTACTCCAACAGACAAAGACAAATAACTCCTCAAATCAATGACTGACTATGCGCTTATATAGTTGTCCTCGCACACGGCAGAACATTCCAGAAAGGCCGGGAACCTCAATCCTTCCGTATGTTTCACAGGGTTTGTTCACATCGAAAATACCAATCTCTTCGGCAGCATGCGACAACAGGCGGCGCAGTACATTCGTACGTAATAATATAAACATACAGGTCGAATATAGAATCTGCGGGTAACAATAATTATTATTTCAGTGGATGCAGTTACTTATCGGGATAGGCTTGAAATATGCCCTCATACAATTGACAGTTGAATAGATTCTTGCTCATACCAGTCGTTGGAAGGTTGTTATACACAGAAAAACGATTCCCGAATGAATATTTCTCCACAAAAAATTTGTTTCAACTAGATCTTTCTGAATTTTCAATGAGACGTCGTTCTCTCGAAATATTTTGCCATCTCTTGTCGAGAGAAGATCTCTTGTTTTGTCTGGTCTCAAGAGACATATCCTCTTTTCTCGACTTGTCTTGAATATTTAAGAGTGTTTCTTCGATATTCGATGTTTCAAAGTATTCCACTTTCAAAATATATTCGCTCAGAAACACTTTCCATCAGGGGCAAAAAACTACGAAATACAAAAAAAATCAATCGGGAAATCTTCCTCTGAACAGTTAAATTCTGCTAAACCAATGAATTCAAGGAATATTAACTACTGATATAGTAATTTAGTTGGGTGGACCTACCGTAATGAAGTGGCGGGTGGCGGCACGCCCTGTAAATTTTTATATTTATTTATACCTATATACCAACCAAATTTCCAGGAACGTATTGGAAACGCAGAAAACAATACGCGTGCCTTGTAGCAGGTTACTTACGAAAGAAATGTATTCAAATAAAAATATCGTCCCCACTATCGATGGTCATAGAATGGATGATCCTATCAATACTGAAATTGAGGCAATAATGGAAAGTTACTTGGCCTAATTCTTGATGCTAACTTATCCTGGTCAAGTGATATTAATGAATAGAAAACTCTCTAAGAACAATTTCGTCCTAAGACAACTAAAAAAAAGCAGTGTACCTCGATACTCTTGAAAGGGCATATGTCTCCATGTTCCACTCACTTATAAATTACGGCAAAATTATGTGGGGTAATTCAGCACATTCCAAAATATTCAGGAAACAGAAAACGGCTCTGAGAATAATGAGGAACGCTGAGTACAGAGCACACTGTAAACCACTTTTTAAAGACATGGTAATTCTACCTTTACCTCCTCCCTTCATTTAACACACTGTTCTTGAAATCCATGAAAATATATTACATTATTCTGAACATCTAAACATGTTCATCATTATCATACAAAAAATGCTGAGCGGCTCATTCAACCCCGTTACAGATTGATGATGTCTCAGAAAAACTCCCTGAATATAAATTTTTACAATCATATACCTGAAGTTATTAAATCACTCAACCAGAAATCGTTCAAACTTTAAATAATAGTAGTTTTTTTTATTATCGACGTGTCAAATATGTCAACTAGTCAATAACATTGGCGTTTGTGGTTATGTTCTCCAATTGTGTTTTCAGTAATTTTTTCCAGGATCCCACTATAATAACGTATTATGGAGATATAGATAGTTGGATATAAACCTGTGAGTAAATATAAGAAACATTCAGAAAGAAATTGAAAGAACATTGTAAATGTATTCAGAATACAGCAAAGTCCCCTAGTTTGACAGTCGAATCGAGAATGCTAGGTGTCGCCCACTTCGTGGTAATTCTGAATAGTAAGTGACATTTGGAATAAATGAAATATAAATTGTTATCATCCAATAAATGTATGTAGGTTATTCGTATTTTCTTGTAAGTGGATTATATCTTGTTTGAATTTACTATTTTGTTTAGGTCTGTTCAAAGAAAGAAAGTGTGAAAATCACCATGTTTGTACCTACCGCAACAATAACCAATGACAATTTTATTCTGAAGAAATCAAAATTCCTAGCTTTTCTGCGGCAAGATGTTATCGGTTCATAGTTTTTATAGTATTTATAAACACTCTTTAATGTTCAGTTATGTTTTATGAATAATTAAAATTCAGTTCGTTAAGTGTTGCCATGATGACACTTTACGGACAAGTCCGTAAAAGTAGCATTTTACGGTTTTTTTTCCGAAATTGCCGTTTTGGGGAGCGTATACAAAAAAAAAACATTTTTGTTGGAAAACTGTTTTCATGACACTGAGGAATATGAAAGTGGGGAGTTATTGTCCGAGAGAAATCATGGAAAAGGAAATAATGGCATGATGGACAGATTATTAAATCAAAGAAAAAAAGCATCCCCAAGTAGGAGTCGAACCCACGACCTTATTTTTTCTAGACATATACTCTAACCACTGAGCTATCGAGGACATAGGAATCGACACACACTCGCTAATATTTACCTCCATAATTTAATGTGCATGTTGGAATGAATCGAAAATCGAACGTACTTATCAATGGCCGTCGAGACCCGATACCTATTCACTCCAACGTCATCGTCGACTTGACGATTTCAGTAGAAGATCTAGGAAGATGATCTTCAGCCACTGATAAGATTTAGCCAAATATATAATGTGAAAGTGGGAAGTTATTGTCCGAGAGAAATCATGAAAAAGGAAATAATGGCATAATGGACAGATTTTTTAATTAAAGAAAAAAAGCATCCTCAAGTGGGTGTCGAACCCACGATCTTATGGTCATGGGTTCGACTCCCACTTGAGGATGCTTTTTTTCTTCAATTTAATAATCTGTCCTTCATGCCATTATTTCCTTTTTCACTGAGGAATATCTCAACACAGATTTATCAGTAATGTAATTCAAGTAACCTTGCCAGGGTTGATACACTAGTAAGCATATTGTGCTACTTGAAAATATACTTGTTACATGTGAAATTTTATGCGGAAGAGATTTTCCACTTTTAATCTGTTTTGTTTGTGAACGATCATATAGTTTCAATTATTTTAACTGTATTTACATATGTTTTTTATATTTTTTGTGTGTAATATATTTCCTATTTTTTATTTCATCATTATTATTTTATTGTTATTGTACGCATGACTTGCAACAAACATGTAAATGTGAAGTTGACCAATAAATTTATCTATATGTCTACTTAGTGAGAAACAACATGGTTTCTACTCAGGAATGTCAACAACTACCACAATGTCTTCATACTATCATAAAATTTTATACGTCCACAACATTTATATTAGATTCAAGGCATCATTTTACTATATGATATCACGACTATACAATAAGGTACCAGATGATCTGAAAAATTCTTCTAATGGACTTTTCAAATAAAAACTTTACATTTATAAGTATTTCCGTTGTATATCTAAAATATTAAATAAAAAAATTAAAAACTTTTTGACACAAAATTAAACCGACGAAAAAACAAACTGAAAAGCAAAAATTAAAATGAACTTTTTTAGTCTCAATTAATAAGCTCCTAAACTAATGTAAGTAACTAATTTTGAGTCGGCGCCAAACAAACGTCGCAAATTAATTACGTAAAGCGTAAAATGATGGCGGCGGGGCGCCGGAAATTGACGAGCGTTTTCGAAGTCAATATCAGCAAGACAGCTACCCGAACGGACACACGTCGTTGCGAGTGATAGTTACAATAGTTTAGGAGCTTGGTTATTAAGAATAAAAAAGTTCATTCTATTTTTTGCTTTTCAGTTTCTATTTTCGATGGTTTTATTTTTGGTTGAAAAGTTTTTATTTTGTATGGCTAAAATCTACTAATTGCTACCTACTCAATTAGGATTACTTTCAAAATACCTACTTACCCACCTTACTTCAACTATTAACTGTACTGTACTGTACTGTAACTACGTGGTACCAACGACTTCCTCCACGTTGAACTTTGTATTTTTTGTGACGACTATTACAAATTCTTTCACCCTCTTAGGGACGGAATTTCTAAAAATGCTGAAACACGTATTCCTTTATTGTTAACAAAGACCTCAAATACCCCATAGTTCAATACTAACGGAACCATCACACAAACTTTCACCCCCCTAGGGGTTGCATTCATAAAAACACTGAAACATGTATTTCTTTATCACTTACATAAATCTCAAACCCAAAACCCCAAATTTCCCCCTTTCAGCCCTTTAGATGTTTAATTTCTTAAAACACTGAAATGGATATTTCTTCTATTTTAACAAAGACTTAAATTCATTTTGATGACCTCCAACTTGAAAACTAACGGAATTCCTATACACACTTCCAATCCCAATTTAACCCCCATTTCACCCCTTTAAATTAAATTTTAAATTTCCAAAAACACCGAAAAACGTATTTTTTATTTGTAACAAAGACCCCCAAATTACAAATTTTCTTGATTATAACCTACAAACTAATCATAAAGACTTTCAACCCCCATTTTACCCCTCTAGGGTTGAATTTTCAAGAACCCTGAAACACATTCATCTTTATTTGTGAAGAAGAGCCCAAATACTAATTTCCATGACTCTAATTTCAAAACCAACTTTACTTTCACTTTCACCCCCCTTCTCACCCACCTTTCCACCCCTTAGGAAAGGAATATAAAAAAACATGCTGTCAAAATTTCAGCTCTTAGGTGTAGTGGTTTGATCTGGGAGTTGATCGTATATCAGTCAATCAGTGAGTCAGTTAGTCAGGACATGTATATATACATATTACCCCAAACACGAGGTAGCTGCGTTAAACCGTTGAGGAGATCCCTCGATTGTCTTCCGTCTCCATCATCAGATTGATTCCGGGCCTCCATTATGTTGAAGTGTCATCAGAACTAACTATGTGTGCTTTCAAACAGAATCGGTTCACAGGTGTAAAATCAATAAATCATCCCCTATTTTTCTACCCTTAGGGGGGTAATTTTTTTTTTTTCATTCTTATGGGACCAACTTTCAAGCAGACCCTATACAATAGAAAAATAATCATATAAATCGGATAATCCAGTACAAGTTATGCGTGGTAGCATTGGTTATGAAGTAAAAATTCAACAATCGTCCCCCATTTTCCTACCCTTAGGAGTGGACTATTTTTTCGAACCCAAATGGGATCAACTTCGAAGTATAACCTATCCATTAAAAAAAAACAAAATCGGACTACTGTGTAAAAAGTAATGAGTAATACATTTAAAAAAATAGTGGGTCGACTAGAGAACCTTCTGCTTTTTTTTCGTCGGTTAATAATTATCCATGTACAGTCATCTCCATTCTATGTGACCTGACATACTAACGTATCATTACTTAGACAGGAAAGCTATTTTTTGTGTCAAACACATTATTATTATTATATAGGTATATTGCTAGATATTGTATTTAGCTTTCTTTTTATTCTCTATGAGAATATTTGAATATTGGTCGAGTGTAAGAAAGTACATACCCATCTCACATACGAGTTTTATTTCAATAGCATATCAGAGTATGCAATAACCTGTCCTTCTGGTGCAAAAAAATTGTGTGTAACAAACAATCAATTATCTTTCCACATTTCAATTATTGTATGTCACTACTAATTTCGGGTTCAGCCGAATAGATATACCGACTGCAATTACTGCAGAATGAAGCAATCAGAATAATTCTTGGATGAAACAGATATACCCCAATATATTTATCAACTTGTGAGTGAGTTATCCTCAGTGTTCATATTTAAAATTAGTGAAGTACGACCAGAAATCTAAGAAGGTCGAAATCAATATTAGCCGACGACCCTTATTATTACCTATTGTTCGAAATATAGAAAAGCAATAAAAGTGTGTGTCCCTTAAAAGATTCCCAGGTCTGGATTAAAATATCTCATGAAATTGTTTTGCATTTTAATAATAGTGGGCTCTCCATTATTTTTGGCTTTCGTTGACAGTTTTGTATTTAAATTTATTGGATAATGAAAAATCCCGTGAGGTTGATTTAGAACCGTTGGTAAGGATATGTTTAGATGTGTGTAAATAATAAAATTTACTTACCTGACCACCAGACTTTCAGTACTAATAGGTTATTAACGAAATTTTAATAATAATGTTCAATTTACGGTTACAAAATGAATTACCTACCAGATTTGGAAAACAAGACTGTTTTGAGAACTGACCGTTTTCCAATTACAGAAATAAAAGGGGGAAAGTTAAACAACATTGGTCATTACCTACCTAATATTCCGTTGTGTCAGTTGCGTCTATTTTAAAGTGTTTATTCGATTTTTGTGTCGTGAAAAATGTGGCGTCCATGGGCTCAACCTGAAGCTTGTACTTCAGCTGGTGGTCGTAGTACCACTAGTCGACAAATGTTACACCCTCATGGGAAACAAATTATATTAAATGTTTATACTTCTCTTCCGGAACGTGGAATGTCCAACGATCAAGCTGTGCAAGAAAGTGCTTCTTTAACAAAAACACCGTGTTCCACAGTGTTTAAAATAGTAAGTAATCCTATTTCAGAAAGAAAGAAAAGAAAATACTCTGGCGGTTCAAGGAAACTAGATGGCTGTGATGTAGATATAATTCGAAGATTAATATATGCCTTGTATAAAGAGCAAATTGTGCGTACATTAGATATTTCAATGAAACGGCTCAAAAAGAATGAAACTGGTTTCCAGTGTTGCAAAGAGACTTTAAGGAATGGAGATTTGAATATTTATTGGCAATACACGAATTTAGAGAATATGGTAGAACAGTAGTGTATTTGGATGAAACTTGGTTCGATTCACACGATATTCCAAACAAAAGTTGGGTAGACTCATCTGACTTGTGCCAAACTAATGCGCCGTCTAATGAAGAAAAACGCATTACAATAATTCACGCAGGAACCGAAAATAGTTTTATCCAAATGCGTTGTCCTTATCGCCAAAGAATATTAAGGACTATTTAGTCGATTATCATGATGATACTATAGCCGAATTATTTGAAGACTGGTTCCAAAATAAACTCATACCAAATATTCCACCCGACAGTATTATCGTCATGGATAATGCTAGCTACTACAGTCGAAGACTAGATAAAGCACCATGTTGAAATGATACCAAAGCCACTATACAAGAATATATGTTAAATAATGATATGAGGAAAAGGACACAAAAACAGTTACTAGAAGTTTTAAGCAGTTAGTCGAAAAAGAAATATTTTTTTGATTCATTGGCTGAAAGCTTGAGACATACGGTGCTTAGACTTTCTCCTTATCACTGTATGTTTAACCCAATTGAACATATATGGCATCAGCTTAAGTCAGCAGTTCGAAGAAATAATACTTCTCCAACCTTAATTTCAACTGTGGTAGCTCTTATTCAGACAGAAACTGCAATCAAATCAATCAATCAAAATATACTTTATTGTCGAAAGAATCATAATCTCATTGACAAAGCATGTGTTAGATCATAACTACCATCATTATAATTATTACAGAGGAGACAGTGTGGAATCAGCTTTAAAATAACAAAAAGGTCAATAAATAAACAGTACACACACACCTAATATAATAATGTAAAAGAATAAAATGGTTAAATCACTAATCTGTAAAAAACACAAATCGTCAAAAAAAATACAAATCAAAAACAAATTAGACAGGTTAAAATTAAATAAAAAGTTGGATATCTTATATCTATCAAATGTAAGATCACAATTTAAAACGCCTAATAAAAACCAACAAGACACGTTAAAATTAAATATAAAGTAGGAAGTTAAAATTATATAAAAAGTTGAGTTCCCTCTATCTATAAAATAGTACGATCGTTGATCGTTGATCGTTGATCATTCCTGATAGCAGCTGGGCCACGCGTGTTTTCCATATTAAAAAGGTGGAAAAGTCGAATATGGTTTATAATCAATTTGGATGACGACAGTGAAAGTGAAACTGATCTTCGTGAGTAATTTTGTTTATAAATACCTTTTATCGAGAAACTGAACTTTTTATAAAGTATATTTTAAAATTGGTACATATATATTATTATATAATATAACATAATTATATATATATATATATATATATATATATATATATATATATTATTATCATATATTATATATAAATAAACAATTCTCAATTATATTAAGCGATTTTTCTTAATAATTATCTTAACCCGATATCATTATACCTAATTATAAAACAAAATTTAATGGCTAGGGCAGGTACAACTCTGCGTAGAATCCACCGCCTGCTGATAACTCAAGTAGTTGGTGATTCACGTCCGAGCATTGCTCGGCGTTTTTTTTTCTGTAAAATCGTGTTTTTTCGGAGAAGATGCTTATTTAGAAATGAATCACATACTTATTACATATGCATACTTTGCAATCTTACCTAGTGCACAGGTTGGCTACAAATACACATTTTGAATAAACCGTATGAGGTCCTTGAACTAAACAAAAAAAACATATATAACATTGATTTGAAGCCCAAATTCGGTAATGTCACTAGGTAAGGTTATTCGTATTCGGATAATGTCATATAGCGCCATCTCACAAAGTTCAGAGGTACCAGTAGGCTAACATCCAATAGCAACAATGCAAGTACCTTATCTGAATATAAAATTTCATCCAAATCGTTAAAGCCGTTTCCGACATACACGAAATATATTTATACAAGAATTGCTCGTTTAAAGTGATAAGATTAATAAGCAGGCGCGATCATATTTCGATAATTGTCTTATCAAAAGATCAGAGTTGGTAGATTACAATTTGAGATCTGAAGATATTTATCACATACAAAGGTACAATACAAGTACGATGGAGAAAAAAATCTTCATTGAAGAGTTGAAAGTGTGAATAACCTATCTTCAATTATGAAAACATTACCAAATACCGTCATTTAAAAAAATTGATTAAGAAAAATTCATTTAAAAAATTAGTTGTTTTTTATATTTTATGTTTGTAAGAGTATGTATCTTTTTGTAACGTAATAGCTATTATGCTGAATAAACTTCTATTCTAGATGAATTATTGAACTGGAAATCTCAATGCCAACAATTAATTTCAAAATCAAGTTAACTGAAATTTATGTTTTCCAACCTTCGTAGGTACTGCATCAGCTCCTTAATTTGTATTATAATTGAATCCCGGATAAAATAGGGCATTTGTTTTTGGGACGATTCAACACATGTACGTGATATTTTTAATATTCAAAAACGAATTTTGAGGTGTATTTTCGGAATTCCGCGAATGACTTCACGCAAAAATATTCTCAAAGCTTTCAATATACTGACAGTTCCTAGTCTATATATATATTTGAAATATATTTGTTCGTTTTCAGAACAAACATGAATTTCTCCTCAATATGGATATCCACGAACATAATACGCGACATAAAAGTGACATTCGAATACAAAAGACGATTATTTCTTATATGCTACTAATATGTTTGTATATAAACTTTTGGCTGAATTTTTTTTATAATATAAGTGATTTTTTTATTATTCGATAATGTAAGGCAGCACAGATACTTGCATTGTATTTTAACTTTTATAAACATTTTATTGCAGTTTCTTGACATGTTTTCGGGTAACCTTCCACAGTCTGAAAATGAAAATATAATCAGGAAAATCTATGCAAGTGTAGAAAGGGCAAACTAATTAGTTCACCACGATAAGTTATTGCGTTCACCAAATTATATTTCCTATAGAAAAATGATGCAATTAGTCAATAACTTGTCGTTTTCTGAATATGCCTATAAAAAAAATTCAAAATTCAAAAGATACTTCACTATATAGTTTTTGATTGACGTTTCGGGGACTTTATCTGCCCCCGTTCTCAAAATCTTCTAAATCACCTTCAATTGTTTTAATAATTTGGATTTTTTCTTAAAGAGTCTTTTTTGCTTTTTCAACTGACAGATGTATATATTTTCCTGATTATATTTTCTATTTCAGACTGTGGAAGGTTACCCAAAAAACTTGTTAAGAAACGTTGTTCCTCCACAAAAAAACACATTCATTCAATATTTTATTGCAGGTTTTTTATTTTAATCTTAGACTGAATTGTTTCGTAACATCCCAAATTTGTATTTTTAACATAAATGTCTGACCAAATGTCACAAAAAAAATAAACTCATTGATTGATTAATTTTGGGAATTCGGGCCCTTCGACACTTTCGTTCAGAAAGAGATGGATCGTAATATAATACGAAAATATCAGTCAAATTCAACGGAATAAAGTCGCAATGTGACCTAGGCCTCATTTTTTTAATTTGTAAATTATAACTGTAACTGTAATTAATTTCCTTATACATTTGAAACTATTCCTTCAACGGTGTTTTGTTTCCACGCAGACGCTGGAATTTATGTCACCACCTTTTTCTGTTGACACCATACGAGTTCATCTTCATTTGTGTCGGCGCCACTGGCAATATCGCATGCCGCAATAGAATAAGAGTCCAAATATTTCCTCCTGAAGACTCTTGTGCTACCTACCTCGTTGCCAAGTTGCGCTTCTCAGTCTGAGCTGGTTTTCAGGGGTTTCAGTTTCAGTTAACGTCGGGCACTGAAGCGCCATCTACTCATATAAAACTTGGGTCCCGTCTTACTCCTTGCTCCACTTCTGGTCATTTCTTACTAGAAGGCAAGTTAGCAGTACAATCGCACAATGGTAAGTACTATTAAGCTACGAGCACGAGCTTTTGTGAATGTTTTTCTGCTTGGAATTTCGAAAATGGAAAAGAAATCTGCCCTGGGTGAACCGGCTTATGTCAAAGCTTTTAAGTTCTGGAAAAAGAAGATTTACAAATCCAAAATAGTATTGATATTTTTTCTTATATATATATTTTTATAAAATCGATTCACTTTCAGATTTTTCGGAATTTTTGATCGCCCATAGGTATTTGGATTTCAATTTGGATTGTACATGTTGTGAAGTGTCCATACCATTTGTTTAACGTGTGCTTTCTGTTGGTAGTGTACAGTGCTGGACAAACCCAACGAAGTTGTGGAATTTCCAAAGTGAAAAATAGTGTTGCATGAATATGGTGAATGAAATGGGGTAAAGTTATTGCAGTTATTTGATGAGATTCAAATTTCAAACATGAAATCGCAACTTTTGAAAGTCAAAGGCAACATATGTATCATTTTAAATTTTTACAATTTCGTTGAATTTGCTAGCATTATTGTGGAATTGGGGCATTTATATGTTTCTAATTTAGAATTAGTGACATCTCATCTCACATAACAATGATTGTCGTCTTTTTCTCTATCTAATGAATGTACTGTCTTTTCTTCGTTTGTGGGTTTTTTACTATATACACTGGAAAATGGAAAGAAATCTTCGAAGACACTCGAAAACACATTAAGGGTGTTTCCACCCACCCTAGAGGTTATTCACCCTCTTTCTTTGAATTTTTGTTGATTGTTATTATATCTAGTGGATGCGAAAAGCAAAGGGCGTGTCTACCTAACCATATCAGTTGTATAACAGAAATATTTTCGTTAGAATGTTACTAATTTTAAAATAAAAGTGTATTGAACTTTTTACACTCTTTAACCCGGGTAGCTGGTTGATTGCAATAAACATTCCCACTTATTCATATATTTATGAGCTCATTTTCATCATTTGACATAGCGGATGCTAGGAAGATTATCTTATTTTGATCCCTCATAAAAAATATGTCGATTTCCATTTTCCAGTGCCAAATTCATAAATGTGAGGCCCCTATCTAAACATTTTTTCGTATATTTCAGGCTGATCTGAGCGCCAGAGACGTTGAAAGTAAGTAAAAAATATTTATTCATTTTATTGAAACGTGTGGTAGTTGAATATTTTTGTGCCACGCAATGCTGGCTAAAATTAAGTCGGGATCTTATAAGGCAACACTTGCCAGGGATTCAGAGAGGGCAGATCTAATTCTGTAACAGAAATAAAAGTTTTCTATAATTAGAATGGACAGCGTTTTCGTTACGTTTTCATTATTATTTTGTAATAGTGACCTACTTCATTTGAATAATGACATTGGACAAGACGTTCGGCGACTGTCGTTTTAAAAAATGAAATGAACATGAGCGGAGGAAATTCCTGAATAGGAGCCAACGGAAGTTTAATTTAGCTCTTCTATCGCCGGTAATTGACATATAATCACCACTCCATTACAGCCTATGGAAAAACTTACTAATTTAAAAATAGTTTCGACATTGCTACCATCAAACATGCTTGCGAGTAAAGGGAAACATTATCTGTATTTCGGAAATATGCATGAAGATACTGAAAATGTTATTTGAAAGTTATATAATGTGTATGCCTGGCCATCCTCAACTTTTTGAAATGTCAGGGTTATCCATGAACATGGTCGTGAAAATCTATGTATTCTTCTGAAATTCGGTATTTACCTGAATAGAAACCCAGCAATAAATATAGAACATCTGAATAAATCTCAGACACAAGAGAGTGAAATTTGTTGTTAGTTGCACCTGTTTTTTCTAGCATTTTAACTATTTGAGAAATAATTGAACATTTTTGTTGATTGCAAGAAATGTTTCAACAGTAATTGATGCTTTCCTGTATAAAGTTCCTCGAATTAGTTGCAATATTCCCATAGTTTCGGCCCATTATACTCAAAATAATGTGAATATTCCATTATATTCAATATATTTGGATGATACATTCGCTAGGCATTTCATCAACAAGACATATTTTATTATTGAAAAACAGTCATTGTTACTTTATTGCAACTTCGATGTCGTTTGTTTAATTGTAATTTTCTTATTTGTAATGTGTATATATACACATATAGGTTCAATAATCCACAAACAACATATATATATATATATATATATATATATATATACTCTGTCCACGTCTGCCTGTTGGCTCATTAAATTTACTGAACTAGATGATTCATCAAAATTTTCGTTCTGTATTTTTTTTTCATTTAATTTTATGGATAATAGAATTAGTTACGAGAGGTATGAGCAGCATTTTGCTACAATATTGTTTGCTAACATTTCGAACTTTTAAAAAAAGGTATACCACATTGTGTGTTCATATCTTCCTGTATCTGTGGTTATTAATCAAATTCCTCAAAGCAGATGTTTTTGAAGTAGATTTTACTGTGATCTTTTTGACGTTAATTTAGCGTGGCAGATCATTATTGAAAAATTAGGCTGTAGAAAACTTCAGGATCTTATGGATATTGACCCCATAATTTCAGTAACAATGCAGGTCAGGTTTCTCAAAAACCAAAAATGATTTTCCAACAAAAGTGCTTGACATGTATTATGTACGTATGACTCATATAGATCTCAACTCTTTATATGCATCGAAATTCAAAATATAATTTTTGACTAACAACAAAAATATTATTGAATATTTTTTCCACGTTTTCATGACTACCTTCGTCAAAAATCTGAAGCTGGCATCGTCTGCTTCACTAATTTTTGACATATAGGCCTGCAAATAATGTATTTCATTTAATTCTACAGAATTTAGGAAATTCATATTCAAAAAAATTGTGACTCCTGAACGTGAGAGATGTATTCTCTGATCTGATTTCAGCTATATATACTACCAAATCGTAAACGGAAATACCATACACCTCGCCCTTCTGTAGTGACTGATTTAATTTATTTATAGAATGTAATTAATGTTTCTCGCTAAGTTAGATAAAACTAGTTATATTGATTAATCATTCGTAGGCTTCGAATTGTCATGAACTCTACCGACTCATTCTATAAGTTCTTAAAAAAAATTGGAATTACTGGGCGATGTTAAGAAAAATGTTCTAATATCTGCATAAAGCACTCTGGAATCTTCTGGAAAGTTGGAAAATACTTTTTACTATTTCTAATTGTTCAACAACCCAATATTTCTGAAATTCCTTATTATATTTCCTGTTCTGATTATTCTGAATATATTCACAATATTATATACTTTTAAAATTCTGGAGGTTTGTTAACGAAGAAGCCATGGGTTCGATTTATATTGGTCACGGAATATGCGGATTGATTCTCTAAGTTGAATTTTCAAATGAATAAATACCTGAAAATGAAATTTCGCTTCGAAATTTGAAAAAAAAAATGTGTAAATAATTTACATTTGGACCAAAAAAATTTTGGTACTGGATTTTTATGAATTTTCCTTTTTTGAAATCTGGGAAAATGTTATTATATCATCAACGCATTTTAGACGGACATCTTTCATTTCTGATTCCTGGAAGAATATTATCCATAAAACGCTGAAGCGTACTCAGGGCAGTTTTCACTGCAAATGACATGTGTCCAAATCCGGTCCCAATAGTTTTTGGTATGTCTTTCATATCAATTCCATTTTGGTGGAAACAAATATTTCGTAGAATATTAACAATCTCCTCACTGATCACGTGAAACTGTGATATTTGGATGAGGAAGTTTGTCATCCACTGTCACTACATTCAATTTTGTGTCTATTAGGACTCTCCATTTTACCAGGTGCGTTCATCTTTTTTGTGACAACTCTTTCTGGTGATTACCAGGATACATTGAAGAGTTGACTAACTCTCTGATCAATTAATTTTCGAATATATTTCTAAATCTCATTTTGGTGGATATGGTGGTGAGGATAAAAACTGGTTTCGACTCTCCTATCTTGATAAAATAATAAATGGTTGAAACATTGCGTCACCAGTGTAAATCGTGTTCACTCCATGGAAACTATTAAAATGATTGGTTCAATTAAATATCAAATGATTTGAGAAAATATGATAGTAGTGTGCCTTTTGAAATATATTCTCAATCGGATCGTACAATTTAATTTTTTTGTTTTGTTTCTTAGGGGCAAATTTCGTCTTCTCCATCTACGATTTCGAAGGAAATGGTACCGTGGACGCTGTTAACTTGGGAGACATGCTCCGTGCCCTCAACCTCAACCCTACATTGGTTACAATTGAAAAATTGGGTGGAACCAAAAAGAAGAGTAAGTGCATATCCACCTGTAGATAGAAGTCATTAATTATGGATAGTCAATAACTCAGAATTCTACTTAACAATTTTGAATGTGAAAGCTCTACCTATTCATTTCAAGTTGAGAATAATAATAATTCATAACATGTTTAACATTCATCATTAAATTGTAGTTGTGTAGTCGATTTTGTATTTTGATTAGCGGAAATTAGGGATCTTTAATAAGTCAGTCGAAACGATAACATTTTTGAAGTATTAATGTTGTTAATCAAATAAATCGTCAAATGTTGCATGTTGGAAGAAAGAAGACATATGTAATGAGTCAATTCCAAAAAGCCAATCAGGAATCCAAAATTGGATTATTAGGTTTTGAAATGATCGCATACTTTTTTAAGAATTGGGAATTGCTTTTAACCTAGTTGTTTTGGTCATTTCCAGATGAGAAAAAACTCAAATTAGACGAATTCCTTCCAATCTTCAGCCAAGTGAAAAAAGAAAAAGAACAAGGAAACTTCGACGATTTCTTGGAATGTTTGAAACTCTACGACAAGGAAGAAAATGGCACAATGATGGCTGCTGAACTTGCCCACACACTTCTTTCTCTTGGTGAGTACAAAATTAATGCTTTTATGAAATCTGGAATATTATTGGCCGTCCTCCAAATAATAGAAACAAGGATAATGGTAGGTTGATTTTTTTAAGTGCAATCACCATCACCATAATTCGGAAAGAATTAAATTTATAATTTATTGTTCTCGCATGCCTTTTCGCCACCACATTTATAAATATATTACACTTCAAGTTTTTTACGACAGTTATGTTGAAAAGATAATCTATGGAATTTCCATTGGAAAAACATCATACCCAATTCAGTGATTAAACAAGAGCCTTTACAATTCTATAAGCATATTCAAAGCAAATCGGTTGAATAAATTACATTTTTCTTGTGACATTTTTCCAAATAGATGAGTTCTGACTATCACTCTCACTTATTATTTATCAAAGACGCTAACTTCATTTATTGGAAGCATTTTTGTTCATGAATATATTCATGTATGTAATGCTATTGATTTTTTTCAAATCATTTCAAGACAAGACAAAGGTAACCTGGATAAAAGTTGGGACATAATACTTTAGAAAAAGAAATTGTCATAAAGTTGTTCCTTAAGGTTTCTTTTTTTAATTGTTTCGTATATTTTGTATGAAACTTTGAACAATTGAGTTTATGAAGAAGAAAAAACTTCCACGGAAATGGTTAATAACGAAAAAAAACAATATCAGAATGTCGCATGTGGAAAGTAAGTCAATTTTAACCGGGAATCTAGTTATGGCATGGACATAAAAACTTTCTTCAGAGAAAGTACAAAGTAGCCATTTGTGACTCGAATTTGAATTGTTAGACGGTAACACGGGAGTGGAATTATGATGCTTTCGAGATGAAAACTGAAGACAGAATACAACAGTCCAATACTGAAATAAATAAGGAGAATAAATCTTATTTAGTTGATGTATTTTGTGTTGAATTTGGTTTGAATCAAGGGTCTTGAAAATGTTTTCACGGCTCTTGATGTATCGATGAATAAGAATGTTTTGCTTTTTTATATGCAATGGAAGATCTGGTATAAATATGATATTTCAAATTTTTTGATTTTATAAAGGAAAATATAATTTATTACATTTAATAATAATGATTTTTTGTATGGTTTTAAATTCGTGAATAAAGAAGTTTGATCTTTTAATAGAAGAAAATCAGGCTCGGAGCTGGGAATCAAACATTCTTATATCACTGTAATTGAAAGAGTTCATTTCAATCGTGTATTTTTGGTTGTGGTTTTCATGATTTATATTTTTATATCAACTTGCAATTCCAAACTGTACTAGGCACAGATTTTATTGATAAGTGATCAAAATAATAGCCCTATTGAAAAACCCTGAATGACTACGTTATGTGATATTCTCTCTAGGGTGATATGAAATATTTATAGATTTTTGTTACCTCGAATCAGAAACCCTTGGATTTATCAATAGTAATTATCAATTGTTGTTTTTTCGCAAATATCGCACTCCAAGTCCCATTTGTTTGAGTCTCATCGTTTTGTTAGTTTTTTTCCTGTTCGTGGTTTTATCATTGTCACTCCAATTTTGGATAAATATCGGTTTCACATTTTATTTTTACTCCATTTTTCATTCATGTCAACAATATGAACTTTATTGCACCAGTGAAGTCAATATATTTCGTTCTCACATTAAGAGAAATTTCCCTTGATTCTCAAGCTTTTTCATAATTCGAAACAGTTGCATCAACAAACTTCCTACCGTTTTAGTGGAAAATAGGATGAGTTGTAATAACGTAACAAATAAAATAATAATTTGATACTTTGTTTCAGGTGAGAGGTTATCAGATCCCGAAACTGATGAAGTACTAGCAGATTGTATGGGCAAAGAAGATGATGACGGTTTCATCCCTTACGAACGTAAGTATTTTTTCAACTTTAATTTTATTTAGAATCAACATTACCCTTGCACAATTGAATTGTTATATTTCCCTCCTTGTTTTTCTCAATCCAATGCAATTTGTATCCCAACAATAGGACTGTGTCTGAAAATAACGTTCTCTTTGAAATTTTCTGTTGAAACTATGGAATCCGATTTGGAATTTTTCATCTGACATCGATCATATATGAACATTGTTTTATGGGTAACTAAGGAGTAATAATTTTTTTGGAATATTTTATTCACGAATATATAATAGATTTTCGAAAAATGAATGTTATGTCCGCAAAGAACTAAACAGGATAAATAATAAAATAAATATCAAACTTAATCGGATAAATATTCAATAAGATTGCAGCGCATTCGATTTCATATGAATGAATCTATGACATACTTGATTATGATATCCGATCTTTCATTAAAGTTCGAAACAATATGAAATCAACTCAAAATTCAACGTATTACAAAGGAATCGCAGAATACAACAAATAGTCGAGTTATATTAAAACGAAAAACATGAATTTGCCCGAAATGTCATCAAAAAAAGATAATGTTCATATGTAATTGTTTCCAATCCAGATGAAAATCTGTATTAAATTTTATTATATTAAGTAGAATCTCGAGAATTATATAATAATGAATCAGTCATACACATGCTTCAGACGGTTCGATGAGCTCAAACCTCAACCAATTCAGCACAGAAAACTATTTTTGTCACACGTTAGATTTTTCGCTCGATAGATATCAATTTTCCCGTTGATTAGCGACCTGAATGAAAATAACAAATCCTAGATAGAATCCTCATAATAATGAATACTTTCTTGCCAATTTGCAGCATTCCTCAGAAAGTTGATGGCGTAAGAAGCTAAATTTAGATTTTTTATTTTTAAGTAAGTAGATATTTTTGGTTAGCTCGCAATCGTTGCTGCTACGCTACTTTTCTTCATGGATGATTTGCTTACGCCGCTTATGCAATTTATATTTTTTATTGTTTTGATGTATATACGTAGGCCTCCCAAAGAGCCACCATACAACATGCAGATACTTTGCAACAGATGGAAATCTTCAATATCAATTTTTCTCGCTTATGAAAATTTGTACCTGATCTTCGAAATTATGTAGGTCTCATTGAATACTTCTTGAGGCAACTTGCCAAATTTTGACTTCACTAAATTAGTTTTACATAACTTCAACACGTGTTTTCCTATATTAGATTCAAAATGAGATGAATCATACTACATGTAAAAGCAATAATTTCAGAACAATGCATTTTCAGATCATTTGTTTCCTATATTCAATCAATTCTAAGTTTAGTAACTGAAGGAAATTCATGAGATGAGATGTCAGTTTTTGTTTGATATTACTACGATTTGAGTAGCGTCATGGTTGTGTAGAATCGTTAACTAGGAATGAATGTGTGGGAGGCGAATATAACCTTTCAGCAATTCATATTGGGACATATGTCCACTGCCTTATGAGGTAGAAAATACTTCATGCAGAAAATTGTAATTATTTTTTTTTATCATGAATTTGGACAAATTGTTCGAAAATGCAATATTTTTTTATAGAAAGTTCATTTGAATTGTACTGAGTCCCTTGAATTTGTGTCATTGGAGTATTATCATATTCGATATTCCCTAAAAAACTGTAAAAAATATTCTGTATAGTGAATAAAATGGTGTTATTTTCAAAAATACCATCAATAAAAAGGGGACTCAGTTTTCTCTTCTACAGAGAAGAGGAAGAGCAGAAAAGTTTAAATATATCATCAAAATCAATGAATAGTAATTTATTGAATAGACGTGGCCGATACTTGATAATTCATAATTAAAGTAAACTAAAAACACTTCACTACCATGATCACAAACCAAAATGGTTCACAAAACCTACGACAAGTGTTTCTCTATACTATTATAGCTTCCTCAAGTGGAAATAAACTAAATAACAATTACTGGAGTTCGATATAAATAATAGGAGCAGCTATTCCAGATTTGTCGCACATATCAATTCGATCTTTGTTGTTTTTGATAAATTTTCCCAGAGTATTATTTGTTCTATAAGCAATATTAATATCTTTATGTCTCAAATAATTAGATTTTTTCTCTGAAGGTTTGCCGAAATAAATAGTAACCTTGAAATTTGACTTTGTATGAGTTTTTTCGATAGAATGCTGTAAGCTGAATTTGAATTATATCTGTTATAGTCTTCAATTTGTTTAAATATATTGAATTCTTTATTGAAATCCTCTTCTGACAGAGGAACATTCACAAGTCTGTGGATCATACCATTATATGCTGGTAAGGATCAAAATAAATTGATATTAATGATTTGATAAACTTCTCAGATTTGACCATAACGAAAATAAACAATTAACACGATTTTTCAATTTTATACAAACGTTCGTATGCAGATATTACAATACATAGTACTTCGACATACATACATACACATACATACATATAATAGTATGATCCATAGACTATTTTATTATTTAAGACATGAAAATAATAATATTGCTTACAGAACGAATAATACTTTGGGAAAATTTATTTAAAACAACAAAGATCGAATTGAAAAGTCCGATAAAGAACTCCGCACCAAATACATGGAAAAATGTCTCTCAGCCAATTTTGATTTTTTTTTGGGATATTGTGGTACAAGTTACTAGAAGTTAGTTACACGTGCAAGTTTGAATTAGTTTCGGAGATATAAATTTTTTTAAATCATAAAAATGGCTATTTTACTAAATAAGGTTCACTTATCCAAAAGTATTACTTTTTAGATGATTAGTAACTAAATAATAGAATTGCTGGTTTGAAGGAAGTCAAATGACATGTCAGTCAATCGGTCGTTAAGACAAAGGAAGCCGCCTACTATACAGAGTGGGTCAAAAATAGCGATAATTAAGCATATTTCGCCAATCATTATCATTGGTCCCATTAGTGCGACTGAGCATTTTTCATTAAAAATATCTTGGTCCCATTAGTGTGACTGAGCATTTTTCATTAAAAATAACTTTATTGGGAGTCTTTTCTTATGATAAGAATATTTTCTTTGAAAGTTTTAACTTTCTTCCAAAAACTAATTGTTTAAAAAAAATTATACCTCATGTTTTTAACATAAGTCACTCAAAAACAGATTTTTTGAGATAATAAATCCGCTTTGGAGCCAAAACTACTAGAGGAAGAATAATAGTAATTGCTCAATATGATTAGCTACAAAAAGCTCAAACACATTTTACAAATATAAGTTGGAATTGGTTTTGCACCTAATATATATGTTTATTAATTATTCTTGAATGGACCTGTCAATTTGAATCATATTTTTCAATTATACTTTAAAGTAAATTACCCCACACTCGTGTGAGTTTCATTGTTTTCCTATATCTGGTTTTTGAAATATACATATTGAGAATTGATATTCTATAGAAAATATTTTCCAATCTTATTTCTATTTCAATAACCAGACATAGGAAATTAATGAAACTCACACAAGTATAGGGTAATTTGAAAAATCTGATTCAAATTGACAGGTCCATTCAAGAATAATTAACAAACATATATATTAGGTGCGAAACCAATTTCAACTAATATTTGTAAACATTTCGTATTTTTGTGACTAAGAATATTAAGCAATAACTATACGTCTTCCTCAAGTTGTTTTGGCTTCAAAGCGGATTTATTGTCTCAAAAAGGCTGTTTTAAGTAACTAATGTCAAAAACATGAGGTATAAAAAACAAACGTTTTTTAAAACAATAAGTGTTTTGGAAAAAAGTTGAAACTTTCAAAGAAAATATTCTTGTCATGAGAAAAGTCTCCCAATAAAGATATTTTTAATGAATAATGCTCAGTTCCACTAATGGGACCAATGATAAAGATTGGCGAAATATGCTAAATTGTCGCTATTTTGACCCCCTCTGTAAAATAGGCGGCTTCTTTTGTCTTAACGACCGACTAACTGACAAGTCATTTGACTTCCTTCAAACCAGCGATGCTATTATTTAGATACTAATAATCTAAAAAGTAATACTTTTCAAGTGAACCTCACTATGTTTTAGTGAAACAGCCATTTTTATGATTTTCAAAAATTCATATCTCCGAAACTAGACATAGAAACTGATTTAAACTTGCACGTGTAACTTCTAGTACCGCAATATCCAAAGAATTTTTTTGGAATTGGCAACTAGTGGTACTTTTCCAAGTTTTTACGTAGGACAAACAGGTAGACCTTTCAAGCAACGCATATCCGACCATAGAAACAATTTTATTAAGGGCAAATCTAATTTAACTTTCGCTAACCCTCTGATTGAAAAGCATTGCTACTGACTTTGAACTTTTGCATGTAGAAAAGAAAGATCAAAAACTCAATATCCTAGTAGTCTTAGAGATTAACAAAGACAAAAATTCACAATAAATGACTAGATTAATTTTGAATATTTCGCTCCTTTTAAATCTGTTTACTAGACATTGAATAATCTTTCGTCCAATAATAACTTAATCACCTAATATCCAACCGACTACTTGCTCCTATTATTTATATCGAACCCCAGTAATTGTAATTTACTTTATCTTCACTTGAGAAAGCTATAGTATAGCGAAACACGTGTCGTGGGTTTTGTAAACCAATTTTTTGTGGAAATCGTAGTGAAGTGTGTTTAGTTACCTTTGAGTAGTAATTTCACTTTTTCATTCGAAGATAACCAACAGAAAGAGATTCACTTTGGTAATGCCTTTCTTCACTTCAAGTTTGTTGTATTTTGTGTAAAGTGTTTCTCCAACGTGTTTTATGCTAAGTGATGAAAAGAAAATAAACACATCCAATTTCCCAAATAGGTGAGCACGTTATGATGAGAACTTCATCGTCCAGAGTATTTTCACCCTTGTATTCATCCATGTAGTCATTTTATATTTCTTCCTACTTCTGATAATTTTATCATATAGGGTGACGTATTCCAATATTGATGAAAATTTCGAAGTATAAGGAAATGGAGAATATTTCCAAACTGATAACAGACTTGTTAAAAAAGCTAACCATATCTGCCACACAACCATTCTGACAGTTCTAAGAAAACTTCAAAGTGACGAGCAGAATATTCAATATGATATTGGATGCAAGTAACAAAATAAGTAATTTTGATTAAGTTTGATTTATCAGATTTTTTGTTTTCAACACGTTGAGGAAAGCATTTTGTAATGGGAAGATTTTGGAGGACTCCCTCATTTCGCAAACATCACGCTCGTTAGACAAAATAAGACATCGTTTCACTAGTTACATATAGAACTATTTTATGGTGCACAAAGCCATTTCATTTCTTGAAAAATCGACAGAAAACATTTCCATCAGTTGCAATGTTTTTGCTGGCCACTTTACAACGATTGCTACTTGAAAATGTACAGGAAAAAAACTCGGGACTGGATGTAGTTGAGCTCATCTCCAGGATGGTAATATGATGAGGTTTCATAATGGCTTCAACAAATACTAACGCATTTATTTGAAATACTTCTTGGTTTTTTATGACTGAAGGTAAAAATAGTGTGTGACGCTCATTGGCTTGCGTTGCTTTGTTGTGAATGGTTGCACCACGCTTTTATCTTCAGTCCCATAAAACCTAGAAAATAAATAGTTCACGTCAAAATAATTGTTACGTATACTTTGTTGAAGCTGTTGTATTCATTTTTTTTTGTCTATCTAACAATATTCATCAAAATATAGCTATGAATAGTCCATAAAAAAATAAATATTCAGACCTAGATG
Source organism: Gonioctena quinquepunctata (assembly GCA_018342105.1). Taxonomy (NCBI): domain Eukaryota; kingdom Metazoa; phylum Arthropoda; class Insecta; order Coleoptera; family Chrysomelidae; genus Gonioctena; species Gonioctena quinquepunctata. The sequence continues at coordinate 375,948 of JAFIRS010001157.1, read as the reverse complement.
GTTAAGGTGATTGATTTTTGTTTCTTTATATTCTCATAAATAAGCTACAAATCATGTGCTCAAAGAATGAAGCACGTCACTGGCGTGTCTAGCACAGAGACGGATCTATAACAATCGTTGGGACCAAAACTCATTTGACTCGGGTATTTTGAAAAACAATCACACTTCTTTCAACACATTTCGATAACATGATTCACTAAGGGCTGGCTTGAATATTCTCATTTCACCAATACGACGAATTTCACCTAAGAATATGAATCAACTTGATTTTATTAGTCATCTGTGATTCGTATCACAATAATATTTATAATAATAGTAATAATAATAGTTGTAGTAATAATACAATGATAATAGGGTCTTAATGAATCGTACGTTACACAGTACAGTAACCTGATATGGAAAATAATTTAAAAAAAGGATATGTAATGAACGGGTTGAATCGAAAAATCTGAAATATTGCATTAAACATAGGGATTCTCTCTATCAGGATATCATAAGCCCAATGAATCTCCTTATAATTTTCCCTTCAATGACTTTTTCATATTCATTTGAATTTTTTATGTATGTATGATGATGTTTATCGATTTTTTAAATCATGTTTGAAACTTAAATTCAAATGAGATCAGTGACTTTTGTACTGTCATATTCAAAGAAGCAATTTTTTCGATATACCTTATATTTTTCAAGAGATATATTAATATATTAATAATGGGGTATCCTAAAAATAATATATCCATACTCTAAATAATATATCCATACTCTATATAAAAACATATTTTCCTGCAGTGACATGAATTGTTTGATGTTTCGGAATAAACATAACGCAGTATTCATGCCAGCAAGTTTTTTTTCCAACTACGGACTACTGTGAATAACTCTCATCAATAAATTCACTTTAGGCCCACGAAGACTAAGAAATGTATGAATGTTGATCTTCTCATTCGGGTTTACATACATTCATCAACTACCTTGAACTGCCCTCATCAGTTCAAATACCCCAGCAGTGTACACATGGTCAGATCGAATGAGGTGGTGACAAAGATGTCTAAAAACCCTGGTGCTTGCACTGTAAAAGTTTGTGATCAACTTGGCGACACTTGGCCTACTTGACAATAGAGTTAGGTACTAGTGTTTCAGATGGCGTCAAATTCATTTCGGTTTTAATTCAGTACACTGTACAGACCACACAGTATATTTATTTGCTCAGTTTTCTTTCCGATGCGAACTGTTCGCGGGTTTTAATTTTAGCTTCGCTATTGGTTGAAAAGTGACATCTGCCAAATTTGACCAACAGCATAGCTAGAATTAGAAGCATCGTGTTGTTGTTTTTCGTATTTTGTACCCTTTGAGTTTGAGGTTGACTGGTGTTTATAATAGTGAGTACTTATTTGGGTTTATTTCAATTTGCAACCACATTTATTTCATTGTGGTGCAACTGGAATATTTTGAAAACATTTTACCAGAAAATATGGTCATTTTGACAGGTTGAGAATTGGCAATGAATATGTCAGAAAATTTGAAATTCAATGCATACAATATGATGGACTATGAAATTATCATTATTAGTTAATTCGTCAAAAACTGAATATTCGAATCTGCGGCTTTAGACTGTCCACACAAAATGCAAAAGGGCCCATTTCACAGAAAGTACCCTCACACACTACACTGCTTAAAATTCAACACTTCCTTGCGCGAACTGAAAAATGAGATAGGCAAGATTTCAAATCAACGAAAAGGAAAAACGCATAGTCACCGACAAAATAGAAAATAATTTCATATAAGATGCTGAAGAGTGCAGATGTCACAAACTGAGTTTTGACATTAACCAAGGATATAAAAAAAACATTTTTAAACGGCGCCAATGTCTACCACAGATATTGAAGCTCTATTGGAGCAACAGGTGGTGTCCCCTCGAAAATCTAAACAATATCGAATCAGTTCAAGCACCAGGGTTTTTAGACATCTTAGAGGTAATTATCCATTTCGCAATAAATTTTTGCAAAGTGACCTTCAAGGCTTTTGCACGTTTCCTGATGGATATTCGACTCACTAAACACCAATTGTTTTGAGAAAAGAGGCATTTTTCATGGTCAAGTTCGTTCATTTATACTTTTGATCGATTTTCACAATGTATTTACAAAATATTTTGAAGTAAACATTCAATTATAAGGCCGGTGTCGTGCGATATTCCTTGATACATGATTTATGATTTTTTTATGAGAAAGTAAAGAAAGCAGAACGACCCTTTTAATCAGAATTAAAAATATATCAAATGAATGGATTATGCATGCGATGTTCATTGGGTTGAGGTAGGCCATCTCAACCATGAATGTTCTTATATAATACGAAATACCCGGTACACTGGGGTTACACTAGGTGATATGGAATTTTTAGCTATACCCTCCTACCATTCAGTCCTTAGCATGTTTCTCGCCATTTAGATAGGGGAAACTTTATCTGAAAGCTGATATTTTTTACCAATAACCCGTTACCCTCGACCGTAGAAAATATCAGATATAGATTTTGTGTCGAATTGGACCATATTATACAAATTTTAATGGTTATTTTGGCACCTCTATTTTGAATTTCGGATGAAAATTAAAAAATATCTCAATCTCAAATTGAGTCGGACGATAAATAACAAAATGTATCCGCCATAATGATGACACCATTATGAATTTCAAAAATCCTTGAGATTGATTCTAAGACAATTCAGACCTTGAATGGCAAAACACATCCGCCATTTTGGATTTGTATTCTACAAATCATAAAAAAATCATGTGCTTCTGTCAAATGACAAATTAATGTATACGTAGATAATCTAGTAACATTTTTTTACAAACGAACTCACAATTGAAACTAATATCTTGGCAATGTACACCTCACGCCAAAAACAATGGATCAATCAACCGAAATGTCCGAAAAACAATATTAGGGGCAAGAAAGGCTGGAAATCTTTTTGGATGCTTGATCAGAACAACAGATTCACTCAATATAATGTTTTTCCTGGAAAAAAATCCATTTCAAAAAGTCCAAATCTTTTTCACTTTTTATGGAAGTAGGTATTATCTAATATTATGTATAATTTTCCTAATCAAATCTGGATAATTCTTGAAATCCAAGAAAAATGTCTTATTTCTCAAGACAGCTGTCTACAAAAATCTATACAATAGGTGTATGTTGGTGGCATATCCATAAAAAACAACTACTTCCCTGGCTAATGTTTGTTGCGAAATGGATCAATATTAACCACTTCACTCAGACGACCACCTGTACACCAGTTTCGGTACACCAGGGTGGGTCAAGCAGACAATGATTGATGTCTGCGTTACCTGACTGAAAGAATTGATATCAATCCAATTTCAAAGCATTTGCTGGAATCGAATCAGCAGAACGAAGCTAACGCCATCTCAACACAACTACTGCAAAAAACATTCACACAGTACCTTGTAGGGCTTTACACGTTTATCCATCGGATGTCATTCAACGTCCGTCAAGGCATTAGCCAGGGAAGTAGTTGTTTTTTATGGATATGCGACCAACATACACCTATTGTATAGGTTTTTGTAGTCAGCTGTCTTGATAAATAAGAAATTTTTCATTATTATGTCTGGCTATCAAGAATGTCTCCTGTCTCCTATCGCAGTATATTTGTTGTTCCTATTAGGGTCCGAAGAGACTTCAAAGCTATCTTGCTTCGTAATATTGTGTTTCGGAAATGCCGGTTGGTTGTTCCATCGCATCTGGCCTGTAGTGTATATCGCCCAAGGTGACCTCCACCTAGTCAATTGGTGCATTTTTTGGTATATCTATCGCTCATCGCTCCTGAAAATTTCATAATTCTACGTCAATATTTACGGAAGATACGGGCGCTACCATGGAAAATGACACCCCCTGTATAAATACTCAAGGGACTCGGCTAAAATGTTTGTTTCGGTTCATCGATTGAATTGTTGGACTATTTGTTGCATACTTTTTTCACACTGTGTAAGAATTTGGGGATCGCCCGAAAAGGACTCCTAAAACCTATTGAGAGAATCGGTACGTCATGAAAATATCACAATACGTACTTGCATGAAATACGACTTGATTTAGAAAATATTATGTGAAAACATAGCAATGTTATGCCCATTGCACATGCACGCACTGGTATCTGTACCAGGCACTTTTACTTCTTGCATGTTTATTGCTCAAGTCTGTATCCGATAATCGATATTTATTTATCGCTCGATCTATGAAAAAGTTATTTCATGTCATCGATTTCCCAAGCGGATAAAAAGTTCATTGCGGAAGGTCAGATTTTATATTGTACCATTGCTGATCAAAAAACAAATGCGAAGATGGGAAGGGCTTTCTACACTCTCTTAATGCATTTCTCGGCTTATATAATTTTTCAAAATTATTTATTTCATTCATAAACTTTTAGTTCTGGGGGATGATCTGAATTGAACTTATTAAGATAGCTTCACCATGCGCATTCAACTTTATTTTTGTAGTTTAGCCAGACAAATTATTACAAATTAGGTCAAATTCATCTTGAAATGTTTTCAGTAATACACTCTTTCGCATTCAAAAAATTCTAAAAATTGATCATGATAATATTATTATACAAGTGCAACAAAGCAATTATTTTTGACACTTTTTTGGTATTATAACCTTCTACAATCTGAAAACAAAATTAAATGGGTCGGGGAATCTATTACACAAAAAATAAGCTTCGAACAAAGCAATTATTATTCTTTATTCACCGATCAATTTTTTTCCTTTATAATTTACCAACCAGATTTGGAATTTATTTTTTTTAGATATATGAAAGAAAGTTTGAGATTACTATTTTTATATTTTTGTAATTTGACATATTTTTTGACCACAAGTGCGAACTTCTAAATATTTTGGATATAATTATGAACTCTTGTGGATAGGCACTAGACTTGCTGAATGTATTTCCTTCATATAAATAAATGCGTTGTTTAGGATAGTATCATTATCGAGATAAACTCTCAAAGTACAAAAAGGATACAATTTTTATGTGATCTCCATTATCACATGTGAAAAAAAATATTTCTTGAATGAATTTGTATAAACGCATTGCTTCAAGACAATGTGGAGGTCTAGCTGGGGATATTTCTATTTTCTTAACAAATACTTTTCTTGAATCAAGTGGTGCTCTCAACACAAGTGAATAATGGACCTCTTGATCAAAGAGGTATCACGTTTGGTCCAAATAACCTCTCACTTCAATTATCGGATATTTTTGCTATGGATACTTCATATTGCGAGACACTATCAGTTTGATGCTGTACAAGAGTAAGGCCTGTTATTACTTTTTCAGTTATAATGAACAAAAAAAAACTAATTTCTCATCCCTTTTTCGTATTGTTTTTTAAGGAAAATTTTTTTTTAAAATTAAAACCAAAAACAATTATTCCACTAATCTAACAAAAAAAAAAACTTTTTCCCGTTTGTTTTTCTGTAAAATTGTTCAAACAACATCCCACCGATGTCACCATTTGTACAAAGAGTAATTTGCTTTGAGAACCAATTTCTTAGTTTGTTTTAATTTTTTCAAGAAAAAATTAATTTTAGAAAACACCTTTGTAATAGTCGTCAATTGATTATTGATTGTCTTTTCAAAGTTGTTAGATGATGGGATACTCTATTTTAACCAACAAGTGGAAACAAAAAAATGTATTTGGCAGCTTCCACTCTTGCGAGTGGACGCACGCTGTCACCAACCTGACCACTGGATGTGGCCAGGATTTTATTGTTTGAAGTTAATGTCCTCAAAATTACAATCGACACTGGGTTTTATTACCTGCATATCCGATCGGTAGTGGACTCGGCTAGAAGCAATGTCTAGTCTGATTTCTGATTTTCTTCCTCAAGGTTTGGTTAGTGAAGGGTCTGAGATTCTCTCCTAAGGTTAGCAAATTTGTTATGTCGTTCTGACCGGCAAATAATGACACTATTTGAAGTTAAAAACAAATATATTCATAAAAAAAATGGTAAATAAAGTGTGATTCCACATAAGGTGTGGACAATAAACAACAAAATAAAATTCAGACTCATCTAAATTCGATAAAATAGGTCATATTTATAAAGTCCTACGTACAAAAGGAAACTTTCGCCTTTTAGACGAACGGAAAACTTTGAACTTGCCCTTTTGCTCTACGCCCTGATTCGAGTATAGTACTCCTCGCCTAGCGCGGTAACCTCGCCTTACGAAAATTTTAATGATAAATTGGAATGAAAGCATTTCTGAACTGTATTCAATCCACCCAAATAGCAAATTAGGTTAGCAAGTATTTTAGTAGTTCCCAAAGCCCTAAATGAACTTACTATTTGCTGTGAGTTCCTGAAGATCTTGTAGGTTCTTTCCGTAATCCAAAAATGTATGCCACTTGTCTCATACGAATCGACTTTCTATGATTTTCTATCACTTTAACAAAAATATATTCTCTCACGGAGAATACTTTTCAATCCGTATTATTATCCTTTATAGCGCGGAGACCGTGAATAAAATTCAATCTCTCGATACAAATCTCGTGCTTATACACATCGTGGAGATTCCAGCAAAAATCTCCGATTCAAAACCTGTGAATACTCCGCTTGGACTATAAGATTATTCGCTTCAAACCGCGCGAATGACTTCCAACTTTTGTTGAAGTCTCCAAAAAACCTAACGCTCCGCTCCCGTCAGAGGCTACCCGAGAACTTCCATTATTCTTATTATTCGTGTCAACCCGCTCGATAGACTTCCACTTTCCTGGAAATCTTCAGAAAAACCAAACGCACCTCTCTCTTCAGAAGCCCCGCGAGAACTTCCCTTCAGAGTTGTTCTATCCAAGCTCCAAGCCAACCAGCACCCTTTTTGAGAGCTTTCATTGGTTCAGAAGATCTCAACTACGCTATGAAAAGTGTCATCCTCAGCAGTTCTATGGCTGAGAGAACCATTTGGGCTTTTCAAAAGACTCTTTGTCTTTCTTTCCTTGTGCTCAATGTTGGGTCTGCATGAACTTGTCCTGAAAGTGCAACTTCAACAGCTTCATTTCTCAACGGAAATTCACGTTCTGGGTCTCGTTTCTTGTTGGCTACTGATCCAGTTTGACGAAATTTTTGCACTAATTCTAGAACGTATTTTCTAGCAACAATTTTATCTGGATGCGTTTCATCGAACAAATCAGCTGTACGGTTACCGCACTCATCATTCTTAAAAAAAAATGTTATTATTTCAACTCTTTCCGCGATCGTATACACCATTATTGCGGAAAGATATTTTAGCAGCTTTAGTCAAGTAATTCACTCTAATGTCGTTCAATCAAAGATCAGTTTGACACTGATAGACGTCCACAATTGCGATTTGGCGAAAAAAATTATGTCGTACATGTTTTTGTTGTACTCGCATTTGAGTCGAATTCGAGAAGACGTCTTTTTATCGATTCTTAAGAACCTTACAAATTTGAAACGGAATTGCATGTTATTTGTTGGTAAACAGTCAGATCATTTAATTCCTTGACAATGATAAGTATCTTTAAACAGTTGCATTGTTAGATGTTATTTTTATTGATTGAGTGAATAAAAAGTTATTTCCCAACTTCAAGTTCCTATATCTCGAACACGAATCGTTAGAATTAATTTATTTTTGTTATTTTATATCGAGAAGGAAAATATCTTTCAAATGAGGTATCCCTTGCCATATGTTGCCATTTAAAAATTTAGGGGTGGCGGTCACAGCTCCGAGAGATGGAATGTATTTCGGGTGAATTTCATCGCGAACGATGTCCCCCTCGAAAATGTAGTTGACGTGATAATTCGGTTCTGCCGACCTACAGAGCCGCTGTTTCGTTTTCAATGGCCCACTCTGTATATACTTGAACTGAATGAACTTTATATCCGAATCAAAATGAAAAATTATTCAGGTGGATATACAAAAGTATGTTTTCGCCTTATTATTGGTAGGTTATGTTCAAGTAAACTCTAGAGTCGAATCTTCATCTTGGGCAGACGATCTATAATTCATCAGGATGAGTTTTGGAACAATGTTCTTAAGGTTAAGTAAGAGAAGTTTTGGAGCAAAGCCCTGGTAAATTATGTAACGCGGTTAACGAATGTTCGATAGGAATTTGTAAATTCAAAATGGCAGCGATGAGATAACGAACGATTTCTATCATTTATGTTCCGATTCACCCGAATCAATAGAAAGGCGAGAAACGTGAAGGTAGCTGAAAGATGGAGATGCCAAATAAATATTTATCTCAAAAAACACGCTTTTGTTCAAATGCGAAATAAGTTTTTTTTTTCTAACTCTTACTATTTTATCATATTCCCACCCTCAGTATTTACTTCAAACAAGCAAACAATGAACAAGAATTTTTCTGCACAAGTATGGAGAATCCTTTTGTAATCAAGGGAAAAGCTTATTTCGTTTTTTTAATTGCTTGGGGATATGTTCTCTTGGAAACAGGAATATTTTCTGCTTTTATTCGCTTGCTTTGATCTAATTTTCTCATCAGTTCATTTCTCATGATCATTGATCTGATGAGGCAATTGCTTTCGACGTTCACATAGAGGGTCTCCTAAATATTTATATACTCATAAATATAATTTGTTTTTAGTCACCTGAACATGTGCTGTTAATGAAGATGGCTATAACCAACTCTACCAACGTACCACCAGAAGTGAAGACCTACGATCAAGTTTCCTGGGCACTGCCACCACATCACCATCTATTTCAAAATGCTGGATTGCAATGTATTTATTTTAAATTATTTTATTATATTATGTAAAAAATATAGAACCATTCGTTTGATATTGTATATTATTGTAATAAATAAAAAATAAAATCTTGGGAAAAAATCATTGTGAAATAAAAATTTTGGGAAGGAGCACCTCTGATATTTTCTTTCACCTATAAAGGTTGTGATATAAACAGCAAATTTGTTCCTAGGAATCTCATGGCTGCATGAATTCTGAAGGAGAGAAATGTGAATTGATAGAATCTAGAGAATTTACATATTTCTCCGGTGACCTCGTGTTAACAAGTCTGTTTAATCTACACGAAATCGATGGTTAATGATCCCTATTAACTTTCAATTAATTTTTTTATGCATAATTGTGATATATACAACCAAACATACACTGAAATCGACCAATAACCTGTAAATGGTCGATTTGGTCCATTAATGTATAATTGTGGTCTAGGCAACAAACATACACGAATTCGAATATTATTCAAATGTCAAATCATATTACCTTCGCGCTGTCAAAGAACCCCGCAAGAAAATAGGGGAAATTGGCTCTCGGTCGAATTGGCTGAAATCTTATTATCTTATTGTAGGATGGGTCATTAGGAAAAAGTGTGAGCTCAAATGATTTTGTATGTTTAGTTTCTGAGATATAAGCGGCCAAAGTTCGTAAAAACGTCGAATTGGGGTAGGATTGACAAAGAAAAAAACTGTTTTTTAGTAAGGATGAAAATGTATTGATCGGAACTCATAAACATGTTCAATTATATAATCTCATTGTTGATAGTACATTAGGGTGTATAAGGGGCATATTAAAAAAAATAGTTTTTCCGGATTTTTTTTCCAGCACTATTTCAAAACCAACAAGTTATATTTTGTTAAGATATCATAGTTTCAGTCTATTGTAGGCGAAAAAACGTGTTTTGTTTCTTGATGACTCTCTCTGTTTGAAAAATATATATTTTTTCATTTTCGAGTATACCCCTATACTGAAAACAATTGACATATCGTTTTTTATTACAAAAAAAGAAATTAATTGCTACTGCCCATTGAATAAAAGATAGGGTAACATTCTGATGAACTCAATCGTTCAATATTACCTTTCATTAAGATAAAGGGTGCGTTAAATTTTTTTTAAGGTCATTTCCAATGTTTTCATTGAATATCTAGAAAACTGTTCCGTTAATTTGGACCATATTTCACTGACAATATTTTCAAAATGTTGACTATCATATACGATAGTTTTATCAACTTTGTATATTACGTTTCTAAAATATGCATTTTTGAAGTTTACGGTATTACGATATATGGGGTAAGCTATCGATTTAACAAAATTTCATGGAACCTTTCGACACATTCAATTCTATTATAAAACTTTTCGAAATCATTTATTTGAAATTATAAACAACACAGACCACACTCAACAACAATTTGGAACTCAACAGTATTGACTAAAAAAAAATCGAATTATAAATAACGACTTCTAACATAAAAAGTCAATTAATATCATGGAAATTATAATATAACAAATAGAAATTGAAACTAATCAGTTATAAACAACATAATCAACAATTTACATAATGGAACTTTCAAAAAACAAACAATAACCAAAACCCAAATTCAAATAAAATCATTAATATTGTTATTGATTGGTCTATTTGCGCAATCTAAAACATTTCTCAATAGTTTATGGCTAGGGTACTTTATTGTTTCTATTTGAAAGTGATATGCGTAATCCTGAACCTGGACTACTACGCTGCCGCATAGCGTCCAGATTTAGGGATACTATAAAGTATCAACTGTAGATGATTCCTGATGCACCTGCAACTGAACGTATTCTAGGCTAATAATGTACCTGCAAAAGTGGAGCAAAAACAGTGGGTTGCTGTACCCATATTTGCAGCGTACTTTGGTACCTAGGATATGCTCGTCATCAAGAAACAATAAAGTACCCTAGCCATGAACTACTGAACAATGTTTTAGATTGCGCAAATAGAACAATAAATAACAATATTAATAATATTATTTAGGTTTTGTTTATTGTTTGTTTTTTGAGAGTTCAATCATGTAAATTGTTTGTTCTTTATAACGAATTAGTTTCAATTTAGATTTAGAGTTCACTACTACAATACACTATAAGATTTTCACTACTTATGGGTTCACTAAAGCACGACAGGTGTTTCGCTATACAATAGCTTCATCAGGTTCTTGTCGATTTGTTATATTATAATTTCCATAATATTAATTGACTTATTATGTTAGAAGTCGTTATTTATAATTCGATTTTTTTTTTTAGTCTATACTGATGAGTTCCAAATTGTTATTGAGTGTGGTTTGTGTTGTATGTAGTTTTATAATAGAATTGAATGTTCGAAAGGTTCCATAAAATTTTGTTAAATCGATAGGTTACCCCATATATCGTAATACCGTAAACTTCAAAAATGCATATCTTAGAAACGCAACATACAAAGTTGATAAAACTATCGTATATGATAGTCAACATTTTCAAAATATTGTGAGTAAAATATGGTCCAAATTAACGGAACAGTTTTCTAGATATTCAATAAAAGCATTGTAAATGACCTAAAAAAAATGTAACGCACCCTTTATCTAAATGAAAGGTAATATTGAACAGTTGGGTTCATCAGAATGTTACCCTATCTTTTATTCAATGGGCAGTAGCAATTAATTCCTTTTTTTGTAATCATAAACGATCTGTCAATTGTTTTCAGTATAGGGGTATACTCGAAAATTAAAAATACAATAGACTGAAAGTATGATATCTTAACAAAATATAACTTGTTGGTTTTAAAATAGTGCTGGAAAAAAAATCCGGTAAAACAAATTTTTTGGCTATGCCCCGTATACACCCTAATGTACTATCATCAATAAGCTTATAATTGAACATGTTTATGAGTTCCGATCAATACATATTCATCCTTACTTTGTTAATAAAAAAATAGTTTTTTTCTTTGTCAATCCTACCCCAATACGACGTTTTTACGAACTTTGGCCGCTTATATCTCAGAAACTGAACATACAAAATCATTTCAACCAATTCGACCGAGAGCCAATTTCCCATATGTTTTCATGCGGGGTTCTTTATGTATTTTAAAATCCAAATATTGTAAGTTTCCTCCTAGGTGAAAGAAATTGACATCGAAAATTTCACGTTGACCCCAGGAATGAGGTCGACGGAAATTTTTTGTAATCACCTCGCATATTAAAATGGCGATTAATGATCTCGAACATTAACGAGCTCGCTTCGCTCTCGCGTTGAAATATCTCGATTATTAATCGCCACCATTGATACACTAGTTAATTGAATAACTATTTCGAGTCCCCAATTGAAAATTCGCATTTTAAATTCTAACAGAAGACACTCACTTCACTAAATTATTTACACTAAACTGGGTGTACAAAACCACCAGCTCCTTCGGATGGAAATAATAGTAACTCAACAATCACGATGTGTCATGTTAAATAATCAAGGCAGGTAGTAGTAGGTATCTGAATCCAATCAAGAATAATAAGGATATTGAGAATAATCCAATAGATATCTAATAGGTCGGAGACTAAGTAGAATGGGGATTTCATCCCCTACCTATTTAATCTTCAGTGGAACAGATTCAACGAAGGAGAATTATTAAGTTTTTCTGGTTTCCAAGCAAATATTGCAAATTATTGTATTTATTGATTCCTGAACTTTCTAGAAGGTCGAGTGTAAAACCTTTCTTTCCTATATGTAATATTTCAAAATAGTTAACAAAACCATTAGTACCTATAAGATAAATTAAAAATGATAAGGTACAAGGGAAATTTTTACAAAGAAACCTTTCTTACTAGCTGACAATTGTGTAGCTCTGCAGGCAGATGTCAGTCCCGAGAGGGAAGCGGGGACGGGGACGGTCAAAGATAACTTCAAACACTTTGTTTACTCAAGTAAAGGTATGGTCTGGTTTTGGCAGTCGACAGTCGCTGTCGGGGGCGACCGTCGACGGTGGAGTACTGATTTAATGTTTTGGGATGACTGTGGTCTGCTTTGCGCGTTTAAATTTGCAGCGGCGACCGCCGATGGTGCGCCGTCTCTTCTTGACTGCTAGAATGAGCAGTCTGAACGCGCCGTCAGAGTGTCTTGTATATATTTTTAATAATTATGGCTCTTATATGATGCGCAGCATAGGAACCACAAAAAACAGCAAATCAGAGAAAACTGTTGGAGAGAGATTACCTCAGCGTTACTACCAATTTTTCTTCTGGCGTTACTAGATTTTTGTGTGTCGTTGTGAACTAACATTTGAAATCTTCTCCAACTATTTCTAGCAAAAAATTAAATTGCCCCCTATTCGTCTTTAGTTATCTGATTTTTTAGGTGTTGCGCAAGTAACAACATTTCACAATCTTCATCTGCTCCTCCTTCCAGTAAATGTTTCACTAAATATTTATTCTTCCATTTTAATGCGTAAATATTGTTACGGAAATCACGAAAATACCCTGGGTACGCCCCTGTGCTGGTTGCCGATAACATCATGCTCCACATGTTGATAACCGCCATTGGAAAATTCGAGAAACGGCCGTTACCGATGATGTCGTGCTCCAAATGTTCGATAACCGCCATTCGAAGACTCTAGAAGAAATCTGACAGTTAGCGATGACGTTATGGAACATTCCCGATCGCTACTGTTCTGGAAATTTCGGCCGACATATATAGCGGGTCATATGCGATTGGCGTGTCATTCACAAGTCGGCAGTCCGTCAGAATATAGTCCTGGGAATATTGTTGAGCATTGTAATTGTGAACAAGTATTATTGTTGAAGTAAACTATTGCGTTGTGTTTCAAAGTGTAATAAAACGGATTTTATTTATCGGACTATTTTTGAACCCCAGTTTCGTAACAATATAATTTTTTACCGGTGTGAAGATTCCTCTTCGAATGCTGATGATGAACTGTTTTCAGCGCAAACCAGACCACACAGTAGGCCGTCGACGACGGCTACCGTTATCGGCCGCCGTGAACGGTAGCCAAAAACAGCCAAAACCAGACCATACCTTAAGCCTAGTAGCTCATATGAATGAACGCTCGCTTTTAAACGACAAGAACCCGGGTTCGATCTCGAGCTGGGTCACGCAATGTTTTCTTTCAATTTTCTATTATACTCAAATCAACCACAAAACTTCTATAAGTCACCGAAACATATTACCTCAGAATATCTACCCTGACAACCCATCAAACACAAAACAGAATTTTCACAGAGCGTGATTCACTCCGCAGCGGCCGAAGGCTGCTGACACTTTCTCTGAGCATGGTTTTTTGACGTACTGTTCCCAGGAAATAGCTCAAATTTGTCGAACGGAAGTATTATGCGTAAATTTCAATTGTTTTTTTATAATCAAATTATAGATTTTTCGTAAAAGCGAATTGCAGGAAGGGATATATAGCTTCATTTGACTTGAAATAATTTATTTTTACATATGGTATCGCAAAACATCGCGAAGCAACCTCCTACTGCCTCTTCACGGAGGCGTACGAGGGTTTCTCCCATTAGATCGAAAAGAAAAACAATCTGTCAATAGTACTCAATTCGAGATGTTTTTGGGGAATCATAAAATAATGTAAATTTTTCCAGTAAATAGAGGGGGGTTACCTTATAAACTGTCCGGTAGTTCTAAATTTTTCATATGTTGTCTAGGATGGTTATTAAATGTTTTAAATGCAAAATGCACAATTCTTCCTACTCCGCGCCCGCCGCTATATTGAAAAAACCGAAAACAATCGGAACTTCCTTCAGCTTTTCGCTTATATCTTCGTTTTGGTGCATTTTAGATACAAAAAAGATTCATTCAATGTTGTAAAAAATGAAATTTCCTATGATACGTTTAAAATGTTGTTCCTAGGACTGATAGTTACGGACATATGCACTTAAAAAACGGATCTTCCGGAAATTTGTCAAACTTCTAACTTTAGAACGCTGTAATTCAGTTGTGGCCTATTCTAGGAAAACACTTATTGAGGTAAAATTTGTAGGGAATTCAATTACCTACAAAATGCATGTTCATTTTTTCCAGCCAACTCTACGGAGTGGGGAGTAAACAAAAAAGTTGAAACAACGTTCCATGGTCGTTATTGATGTTGGACAAGGTTGTATGGAACAGAAGCTCGACCTTTGGTGGGATTTGCCAGGATTACGTCAAGCACGTTCAACATCACTATGACACCGATGTGATGGGTGATTTCTGATGGCTACACTACAGATCCTCCTCAGCAAGGGACCAAGACTGCTGGACGAGCAAGAAGGTACAAGGCAAACTCATCATCAGACGTGGTGTTTGACAGAACAACTGTCAACACCACACCTTAGGATATGTCCCTGGCCAATGAGGGAAACAAGGACCGATTCACGAAGCTGCTCTCCAGTGGAATGCAAGCGTCAAACATAGCCACAGACCAAGCTTCCGAAGATGCTGACAGGTTGATAGTTGCTACAGCTAAATGCCTCTCCCCCACGTACGACGCCGTCATCATTGTCGGGGAATACATTGACCTACTCGTCCTGCTGACTGGCACAACTCTTGCGTTAAACAATGTCCACCTCAAAAAACCAGCGAGAGGGAAATATCCAGATGCAATCTACTCCGCCTCCTCCTACAAGTACAACACCACAGGCTGTATTTTGCTCATGCACGCAACATCGGGCTGCGATACCACTTCAAACATTTTTGGGTTTGGGATGAATACATTCTGACAACTTTTCAGGGAAGACCCATCATTGCTGGAGCAGCCGGAGAGGTACGAGTACCCTGCTGCCGGTCCTCAAGAAATTTCAGCAGCAGGGGAGAAAATCTTGGTATCCCTGTATAGTAGCAGTAGAAAACAGTCGTAGAGCTTCCTTCGCTACAACAAATTGAAGACAAGTACCACCAAGCTCAATCTGGCTAAACTACCTCCGACCACTGCCGCAGCACATTTCCACTTCCTGAGGACATACCACCAGGTCATGGACGGGGATTGTCAAAGACCCTATCGAATGGGGCTGGTGTAGAAAAGCTGGAACACAGGAGGAGTAATCACGCTGCTCCCCCAAACCTGCTCGAGGACATCTCATGCAGATGCACAACTGGCTGTATGAGGGCGGGTGGCTGTAGAAAGGCGGGCCCAAAGTGTTCCGCTTTCTGCAAATTCTGTGTTGGCCAAGAATGTAATAACAGGAATGAAGTTATCGTCGACGTCGAAGACGACGCCGATCTAGTAACTTCACTATTTGACGAAAATGAAGACCCCGACTTCATTAACTCATCCCCTACGAAACGAGCGAAGCGCATGTAAATTTTTTTTTTTCAGTTCTCAGTTCAATTACTACCGATTTTTGTATGATTATTACTGCCTTTTGTTCTTACTTTCTTTTAATAAATGAATTTTTGAAATATGTATCTGCTGTGTGGGTGGGTTATTTGAAATTGAACACCCCCTCTCACCAGTGGGTACTCTAGAGAAATAGTACCTGCCTCATGAGCATTGCGCTGTAACATGTAAGTTACTCAGGTAGAATTGGTATAAACTCCAAATTCAAGCCAAAACTGGAAAATAATTAGTGAATTTTTTAAGATACAATGTGGAGTCACAATAGCCAAAAAAAGCAATATGGTGTTGCTTTAACTTTTATGTTTATCCCCCACTACGTAGGGTTCGTTGGAAAAAAAGTTCATGTACTCTGTAGGTAATTGAAGTCCCTACAAATTTTATTCTGATACTTGTTCACCTAGAAAAGGCCATAACTGAATTACAGCGTTCTACAGTTAGAGGTTTAACAAATTAGCGTTTTTTGTTTATTTTTTTTAAAAGTGCATATCTCCGTAACTATCAGTCCTAGAAACAAAATTCGGAACGTAAATTATAGGAAATTTAAATTCTTCACCACATTGAATGGAACTCTTTTGTAGCTATAATGCACCGAAACGAAGGTATATGCGAAAATCTGAAGAAAGTTCCGATTTTTTTCGGTTTTTTCAATATGGCGGTGGACGCGGAAGGGGGAAAATTGTGCATTTTGCATTTTAAACACCTAGTCACCATCCTAGACAACATATAAAAAATGTAGAACTACCGGACCGTTTGTAAGGTAACCCCTCCCTCTTTGTCTCTATTCATTGGGTTAAATGAACCGTTTAAAAAAATATTCAAAAATTTCGACGCACCAAGTTTGCCACCATGTCAATCAGAACTATGACAGCAATTTGAAAGGGCGAGATATATCGCAAATATTTCGACAAATGCACATTTAGCAGTTCCAACGGATCTTGAACTTACTGATTGTGACTGGATAGGTCAACAAGCCATAAACGAATTCAAATGGTTTGAGGGCCCACAATTACCGTCAACAGTTAAATATGTTATACTTATTTAAATAACGAAGAATCTGAAGGTGAAGATTTAACTGTTTCATAATACATTACTTTCGTTTTTATTAAAATATTAATTAATGTTTAGATGATAAACAGATATTGATTATACCAGATTATTTTTACCCTGTATGTCTTAAGTAATAAATGAAAACGAGTTAACCCAAGATTCTAATTAATGTGTTCATTTATACTTCTCTGTTATTTATACTCATCCTACGTTTTTTCCACTCTTAATTAGTTAATAATTCATTGAGAGTATAAATGATACAAAGGCAAATTGCCAAAACTGCAAAAAAAAATTAACGCTTCAACAACTTCTTGCTATATTATAATTTTTTATATACTCAGCCATCATTTCATCTCCTGGCAAATTATGTACAGCAACAATTTTTGTACAACTTTACCAACCTAGACTTCTGGAAATAATGTTACGCAATTTCTACAGTTAAAAACTATAACTATACAAAATTTCAGAGCTGCCCACATAGACGTTATTTTAATTGATAAATAACTAATAAAAAACATTTTTAAAGATAAACTTTTATTTAGGCCGTTTACTAAAACGTATAAAATAAGTTTTAGTCATCGCTGACAATGATTTAAATATTTTCAGTTGAATTATTTGGTTTCAAAAAGCTTGTCGCGCGAAGTGTTCATGAAAGTGGGTACCAATTAATTTCATTGAACAATGATTGGTTGGTAAGTAACAACTTGCCGAAGTATTAATATTATGACAATTCGCGCGACAAGCTTTTTGAAACACAAATTATTCAACAAAAAATCATTAAATCATTGTCAGCGATGACTTAAACTTATTTTATACGTTTTAGTACACGGTTTATATGAAATCTTGTCTTTAAAAATGTTTTTCATTAGTTATTTTATTTTTTGTTTTTCAGTTAGTTTGCCTTGATCTGTTCATTTCTAATAGAGCATCGTTATTACAAGGTATCTTCTCTGTTAGTTTTGAACTCAAAGAAATCATGATCTCCGACCCCAAAAACTCCCACACACCAATTTTGAATAGGATCTGACCATAATCACAAAAGTCGTCCGCTATCCTGAAGTCGTCATCTTGAATTCATAGATTTTGACAAAAATTCATAATCTCTGAACCAATTTTGAATAAAATATGACCATAATCAGAAAAACTTGTCCTCCATCTTGGGGCCGCCGTCTCTAATTAATAAATTCAAAATCTCCGATCAAAATCTCGTTCTCCATATAGAGGCCGCCATCTTGAATTTATGTATTTCGACAAAAAAATTACAATATCCGACCCCGAATACCCCCGCACACCAATTTTGAATCGAATCGCACCATAATCACTAAACTCGTCCCACATCTTGGGGCCGCCATCTCGAATTTATGGATTTTGACAAAAATATTTATAATCTCCGACCCCGAAAACCCCCGCATACCAATTTTGAATCGGATCGTACCATAATCACTAAACTCGTCCCACCATCTTGGGGCCGCCATCTCGAATTTATGGATTTTGACAAAAGTATTCCAATCTCCGCCCCCAAAAACCCCCCAATATCAATTTTGTATCGAATCGGACCATATTCACAAAACTCGGCAACCATCTTGGAGCCGCCATTTCGAATTTATGAATTTTGACGAAAAATTTATAATCTTCGACCCCAAAAACCCCTATATACCAATTCTGAATCAAATCGGACCATAATTACAAATCTCGTCCGCCATTTTGGAGCTGCATTTTGTTTTTTCCTCAAACAAAAATTGTCACCGGAATTATTAACACCTGCTTAATTTTAGCTCAATCGGATGACGGCAAGTTCTCCAAAAATGGATTACAAATTTTGAACCGGAAAGAATGACAGAACGACTGAATGACATAACGAACGAATGACATAACGAAAGAATGACATACGAACGAAGCAAGTTAAATAAAAGCTTGTAATAAAAATAGCTACCTCCGTAAATTTTTGAATTTAGGAATTTTATAAAAAATTCATATTCTCCGACCCCGAAAATCTTGGAGTCGAAATTTTATATTTTCCTCTAAAATGCCATGATGCATTGTCACCGGAATTTTGAAAACTTGTTAAATTTCAAATTAATCAGCTGACCAGAAGTCGGTCAAAATTCACTTGCAAGATTTGACCCGAACATACAAACATTGCAAGTTAGATAAAAGCTTGTAATGATAAAATTCACGCGTTTGACCAAATTCATCATAATATATTTATTATCTATCAAGTATGGTACATCTAGTAATGTATTATTCAATGCATTTCATTCTGTATTTTAAGGATTAAATGGAAAACTCCCCGTACGGCCCTGTGAAGAGGCAGTAGGAGGTCGCCTCGCGATGTTTTGCGATTCCCTATGTAGAAATAAATTATATCAAGTCAACTAAAGCTAATATATCTTCCTGCTATTCGCTTATGAGAAAGATATGTGATTTGATCATAATAGAACAATTGAAATTTACGCATGATACTTTCGTTCGACAAATTAGAGCTATTTCTTGAGAAAAATAAGCCGAAAAAACAGGTTCAGAGAAATTTTCAGCAGCCTTCGGCCGCTGCGGTGCAAGACATGCTCTGTGAAAATGGAGTTTTGTGTTTTGAGGGGTTGTGAGGGTAAATGTTCTGAGGTAATATTTTTTATAAAAAAAGTAATATTGCGTGACTCAGCGCGGGATCGAACCCGGGTCCTTGCAGTTTAAAAGCGAGCGTTCATCACATGTTTGAAGTTATCTGAGCTCAGGGCGAGGCTCTAGAAGAATCTATGACCGCCCGCCTCGCTTCCCTCTCCGGGATTGACTTCCGCCTGTAGAGCCACACACTTGTCAGCTAGTAAGGAAGGTGACTAAATGAAAATTTAACTTGTACCTCATTATTTTTAATTTACGCAGCCAACTCTCCGTCTAAATGTTTTTTAGTCAAGAGGTGAGTAGCAAAAGTTTAACTTCTTTCCCTTGACGATACAGTTCTTATGTTCCGATAATCATTTTCTAAATGTTCTGTCTGTTTGGCCTATGTGAAAACTTGAACAAGAGCCACAGGTTAATTCATATATTCCTGATTTCTCAGTTTTAATTTTATTGTTCTTAATGAATGAAGTTAAGAAGAAGTTCGTCAACGGTAGGTGAAAACATTCAATGTTGAAAGCTAATGTTTTCTATATGAATTCATAACATCATATTTCAATTTGGAATTTGCATAAAAATATCCTCTGGGTACGTTTGATGGAGGATCGAGAATCTCTCAACACGTTTTCATAACTTTCTTGATTCATAAAAAAATAGAAGAAATATTGAGATTTTTTAAAATCATTCTGACGTTATACAGTTGTACATTAGTACGATTAACCTACAACTGTGTTACGTCACACTTTTCCACTCTTTATTTCCAGAACGTTTCTGTTTGATGATGAAACTTGCGAGATTTACAATCGATAACATGTTGATATCCTTATTTCCATAGAGCATCGATTATTCGTTGTAAAATATCTTCGTTGCTATAGTCTTGTTGTGACAAGTGAACATTTTAAATAAAGAATGATTACATATCGTTCTAATTAAAATAAAAAATTCATGTCTTCCAATAGTTTTTCAGCAGAAGATACACAAAAATAGATTAACGATAGAAATACAATGTTGTACTATTTCGCTTGTTGCATTCAAAAATGTAAGATTGAATTTATTTCGCTGATTGATAATTAGCAATAGAAAATGTTTGTGACATTCAGACGAGAAAATGAAAGCTATAACTGAAAAATAAAAATATGGATCGGCCAGGATTCGAACCTGGGACCTTTCGATTTCTAGTCGAACGCTCTGCCAATTGAGCCACCTGTTCCGGTTTGAAGTTGGTCGGTAATCCGATATGGATTGACACCAGCGGATAAGACCAATATAATTTCATTAGGTGTGCATGCGTGAATGTTTTCATGCATCACATTAACCCTCATCATCATCATTATTCCGTACACGGAACTGAATTTAAAAGTGTGAATCGCCGGTTTCAAACAAGACTGGTGGCTCAATTGGCAGAGCGTTCGACTAGAAATCGAAAGGTCCCAGGTTCGAATCCTGGCCGATCCATATTTTTATTTTTCAGTTCTAGTTTTCATTTTCTCGTCTGAATGCCACAAACATTTTCTATTGATATTTAATTACATACGC
The DNA here is from genome assembly GCA_018342105.1 of Gonioctena quinquepunctata. Taxonomy (NCBI): domain Eukaryota; kingdom Metazoa; phylum Arthropoda; class Insecta; order Coleoptera; family Chrysomelidae; genus Gonioctena; species Gonioctena quinquepunctata. Next base: position 354,644 of record JAFIRS010001157.1, on the reverse strand, counting down.
TATCCACCACTTATTTATATTTACTTGGCTTGAGTCATGCACCCTGAAATAGCCGGTTTGAAGTTGGTCGATAATCCGATATGGATTGACACCAGCGGATAAAACCCATATAATTTCATTAGGTGTGCATGCGTGAATGTTTTCATGCACCACATTTACCCTCAGCATCTTCATTACTAACACGGAACTGAATTTAAAAGTGTGAATCGCCGGTTTCAAACGAGGACTGGTGGCTCAATTGGCAGAGCGTTCGACTAGAAATCGAAAGGTGCCAGGTCCTGGCCGATCCATATTTTTATTTTTCAGTTCTTGTTTTCATTTTCTCGTCTGAATGTCACAAACATTTTCTATTGATATTTAATTACAGACGCTATCCACCACTTATTTATATTTACTTGGGTCATGCACCCTGAAATTTCCGGTTTGAAGTTGGTCGATAATCCGATATGGATTGGCACCAGCGGATAAGACCCATATAATTTCATTAGGTGTGCATGCGTGAATGTTTTCATGCATCACATTAACCCTCAGCATCTTCATTACTAACACCGGTTTCAAACGAGGACTGGTGGCTCAATTGGCAGAGCGTTCGACTAAAAATCGAAAGGTCCCAGGTTCGAATCCTGGCCGATCCATATTTTTATTTTTCAGTTCTAGATTTCATTTTCTCGTCTGAATGCCATAAACATTTTCTATTGATATTTAATTACAGACGCTATCCAACACTTATTAATGATTAGTTTCAAATTTTGCAGTAGTTAACTACGTAACCGTATCATTCTTTGGATGCAATTTCAATCAACCAGTACAAAATATAACAGATGTACGAGATGGATGATCAAGTATTTAACTGTACCACTGTAGACATATGTCGGTCTAATATATATCTTAAACCTATTTGCACAATGTTTACAATTTGGCCAAATTAAAAAAACAATTATATAAAAAAATGTTTCGTTGAACAATGACGGTTGCTAATCTCTTGCGTCGAGTAAAATATTAGTCGTTATTATAACTGCAATTTGCAGAACTTTTGCAATTATTTAAGCAGTTGTAAATATGCAAAAAATTAATATTAGTGAATAAATAGGTTCCGTTTTCCGTATGAGGTTGAAAAGTTACATATCCACTGAGACCAATATTCTCTTTATTTGCAACTACAATTGAAAACTTTTGTAATTATTTCAATGCTTGTGTGTATTGAAAATGATACGTTTTTCAGAAATGGTTGCAAATGTACGTGAACATGTTAAACTTTTTTTGGTTCACTTATCCAATTTGCAGAATTTTTGTGATTTTTTCTAACAAATTACAATTAAAAAAAAATAAACAAATGACAACAAAGTTGCAAAATTAATGCATTTTGCAAAACATTATTACTATCGGTATGCCTAGTTTGCCAGAACTTTTGCAATTTTCAGTGCAAAAATAAAGCACGAAAACGTTCTTTGCAATTAAAACAATGTTCCGTTCATCGCAGACTTCTGCAAAATTCTATAGTTTGTTTTCATTAATGCACTAGCACACCATTGAAGTTCGAAAACTTTTGGAATTAATGTGAGTTGATTGTCTATGTCTATCAAAACTGGTAATATTCTTTCGGCAAAACTTTATAAAATAGCTTTACGAGTAGTGCTTCCTTCTCAGAACGAGAAACATAATTTTAAAGTAATCACATAGTTAGGCCATCCTGCCGAAAAAAACTTTTTTCTCACGTAAAAACAACATTAACATTGCATACGAAACAGATAATACTTTAAGTATATTCATTAAGAACAATAAAGATAAAACTGAGAAATCTGATAAATCTTGGAGTATATCAATTAACGTGTGGATCTTGTTCTTAAATAGGCCAAACAGGCAGAACATTCAAAAAACTATTATCGGAACATAGGAACTGTTTCGTCAATGGAAAACAAATTCAACCATTGCTACTCACCTCTCGACTAAACGTTACGATTTTGAATCATTGCATATAGAAAAGAAAGGTTTTAAACTCGATCTTTTTTAGACATCAATAAATACAAATAGTCTCACTATTTGCTTAATGATCAGATAAACTTATATAATTCTCGTTTGCTTAATTTTTTTCACTCAAGATTAGACAGGTAAGGAATATAATCCCCGTTCTACTTAGTACCCATCCTATTAATTATATATTGGATTATTCTTAATATAATAGATTTTTATACCTATAGTTACCTGTATTGATTATTCAACATGATGCTATTGTATAGTGGAACACGTGTCGTGGTTTAGTAAACCCAGTTCAGTAAAAATCAAGTGAAGTCTTTTGGTTGCCTTAATAAGGATATTCATCAAGTATATACCGCATCAAATCATTTCTCCGAAAAAGTGCTTCAAACATGGATGTAGGAAATGCTTACGTTACAGCATTTTTTTTGGCATTGCCCATCGTGCATCAATAGCATAAAGACAAACCTCATATCTTCTGACGCTGATCAAATCTGGTCACAAAATTAATATTCATAATTTGAAAATGATCAAATCGGTTAACGAAAATTGGATTGCCTGGAGAGTCTAGTTATGAACAAAAACCATACTTTTTTCCAACCCCAAAAAATCCCATTAGCCTTGAGATTTATAATGAGATGAAAAACCCAATTGAAAACCAGGTATATATTGTAAAAAAAAATATAATTTATTTAGTGTAGTTTACCTGCTGATGATGATAATTCGGTTATCGGAATGCGCATATAGGTATGAAGAGAGTAAGTGATACTTATGCAATTTTTTAACTACTGTTTTGATGATTTCAGGTTTTGAGCAATTTTTACTTTCATGTTATAATTTTGTATTTTTCAGATTTGATCATATTAATTTATTATCGTGTAAATTTACACACACACACATTTGATTTTTTCAAAATTGGGTTACTGAATTGTATCAGATTTGAAATATGCCTATACTTGGATGTCCGGTTATGATAATTTTAGTTTCTGATGGAAAACTTTCCTGGCTACATTTGCTTCTAATCTTGTAATGGTTCATGAAAAACCACGAACAGCCATATTGCTCGCACCCAACATTAAATTTACTCCTGTTCCAGAGTTCATCACTGGAGATGTGGCACCCACCATCGTGGAAATGCCAACTGGCAAGAGGCAGATTGTCATAGCCTCGGCCTACTTCCCAGGGGACTCGCCGTCACACCCACCTCCAGAGAAAGTACAAAGCCTCACCAGATGGTGTCAATGAGGAAACAGGCATTTCATTCTGTGCTGTGACGCGAACGCGCACCATCTCACACAGACATAAACGCACGAGGTGAGTGCCTTTTAGAATATTTGTCTGCGACTGATATAGACATTGTCAATAAAGGTAACAAACCCACCTTTATAAATGCTGATCCATTTATAACAAACTACATTCACAACTGGCACGTATCTGATGACTCCTCGATGTCGGATCATCAACACTTGAAATTCGACTTGGCGTCATCGGAAACATGCTTCGAAGGATATAGGTTACCAAACTGACCAACTGGGATGCTTTCAAAGAGAATCTCGAGAGGCACTTGGAGGATCCATCGATTCAGCTGAGGAACTAGATACAGCCTCCAAGCAGCTTCAAAATGCTATAATGAAAGCATATTAAATCAGCTGCCCAAAAAAACAAAAGGCAGTCAATAGAGACGTGCCTTGGTGAAATAAAGAGCTAGCCAAACTTAGAAAAAAGTTAGGAATCTCTTCAATAGAGCTAAAAGTCTAGGATATTGGAAAGACTACAAAGCAGCTCTTTCTGCGTACAACAAGGGTCTCAGAAAATCCAAAAGAAGAACATGGGGCCAAATGTGTGGAAAATTACGTAATCAGCCCCAGCCCAGCGCCTCCAGAAAGTTCTGTCTGGAGAACATACCAACGGCATTGGTCTGATCAAAAAGCCGGACGGTGGATATGCAGAAAACCAGAAGGAAAGCATAAGTATTCTCATCCAGACACACTTTCCTGGGTCTAAGGTTGTTGAAGACATACTGCAAAGTGCTCAGCTGGAAGGGGTTGTCACCAACCCCAACACAACCAGCAGGAGCCTAGCGGGGAAAATCTTCAGCACCCAAAAGATCAAGTGAGCCATAAAGAGCTTAATTTTTTTTAAATCGGCCGGAAAGACGGAATATTTTACGCCCTAAATATAATCAGAAGCTGGTGCGCAAAGGAGAGACTAAAATGTGAATCCTAGCAAAATGGTGCTGGTTCCATTCACCACTCTGAATGGATTTCCGCTAACTTTTTCCAATGAAATCAAATACCTGGGCGTCATAATCGACCAGAGACTAACATGGAACAGTCATATTGAAAATATTCTTTCCTAGGCTACAACTACAACCTGGACGTTCCGCAGAGTAATTGGCAAGACATGGAGTTTGAAGCCGAAAGTGATATACGATTATCAAACACATGGTCACATATGCCTCATTAGTATAGTGGCCAAAAACTCAACAGCACTCGCTACAAATCAAGCTGCAGAAAGTGCAGCGGTTAGCCTGGGATTCACAGGGGCAATATTCATGTGCCCCACTGCAGCACTAGAGGTAATGCTCAATCTTTCGCCACTGCACTTGTGTGTAATGAACGAAGCGGCAAAAAGGGCCTCAAGACTGCACCAGGCATCAAACTTGAAGGCTAGAAATCTGATTGGACATCTGAAGATTCTGTAAAATATTCCCCTAGAATCCAGGTCCAAGCCATCAGATATTATGCCAGCTAGGCACGACTATGAAGTGAATTATGAAGTGGTAAACCACCATATATTCACAAAGAACGAGACCCAAATAGAAAGGAATGCATCAGTATGGTATACTGATGGTTCCAAAATGGACGAGAGGAATGGAGTGGGAGTAACGGGTACTAATTTTAGGCTCTCAAAATCCCTAGGAAAAGCCCCAACAATTTTTCAAGCAGAAACTCATGCTATAGAAATTTGCGCCCAAGAATGTCTGGAAAGAGGCTTCAGGGGGCAGAGATCTATATCCTATCAGACAGCCAAGCAGCACTAAAAGCTCTCAAGTCACACACTTGTCTAGACTGACTTGGGACTGCAAACTCTCCCTAAGACAACTGGGTACGAACAATCAGGTTACCAGGTCACAAGGGAATCAAAGGCAATGAAGAAGCAGACAGCCTTGCCAAGGGAGGCGCAAACACTCAATTTTCTGGCCCGGAACCCCTTTGTGGTCTTTCCAAAATCCACATCGACGAAGAGTTTCGGCGCTGGGAAGCTGATCAAATCAATACCCACTGGAACAAGGACTCAGGGCAAAGACAAGCGAAAAGGCCCATCACCAAAGAATGCTGAACTGCTTCTCGAGTTGGACAAGAAAGACTTGAAACTAGTAACGGGACTGCTCACTGGACATTGTCCTCTGAGGTATCACCTCAAAACAATGGATAGATCAGACAGTGAACTCCGCCGAAACTGCGGAACACTTGCTTTGCGACTGTCAAGCACTGTTTTGCAAAAGGTTTAAGTTCCTCGAAGGGGTTTCACTAACGCCCGCAGAGATCAGGAACTTAGCTCCCAGAAAACTGATACGCTTCGCAAGGAGTCTCGGAATTCCGGGTCTTGAATAGATGGAGAGTAATGTACAAAAGACCTTATAGGTCGAGATACGGAGAGGCTGAAGAGCCATATCGACCCCCACACAATCTACAATCTGTATTGGTTTCAAAAATCATGGTGATGCTCTATTTGCAGTTTTTTTAATATACTAATGAAGTTATTTTTATGGATTTAGGAAAACTTCTGGCTTCCTAAATTCTAGATTTCCCCATCTGAAAAAAAATCCCAAATTTTTGGAAAGTTTCCCATATATTTATTTGAAATGGAAAGTTGAAAGCCAAAAGTTTCCTCAAATACTTTTGCTTTGTATCATTCTGTTGAATTCATTTCATTGTTATTTCCTGTCTTAGAATCTTATGTTTTTGTGAATCATAGCTAATCGAATTTACCTTATGAAGGAAGATTTCGGTTTGGTGGTGTGCTTACTTGATGGGATGTACCGCTGCCGTCCTCATGAAACCAGACCATTGAGAAAAATCGAGGTTAGTGAAATAATCTTGGCATGTATCCACGAACACCACCCCAAAATCCAAGGGTATCTTCATTGTTATGAAATGTTTGGTTATAAAAAAGTTTTCGACCAAATAACTCAGTATATGACAGTCGATCTACGATCCCACGTTTTGAATTCTGAATTATTTGACCCTGCATGTCGCTACAATGGTGATACACAATGAGTTACAAATAAAAAGCTCATTTCGACTATGCCGAGAGATGGAAGTATTATAGGCCAATCAATAGAGATTTTCTGCTCTATTGATTCTGTGACCAAAATACCAGGAAACCGACTGTGCCATTATACGAAAGACGGTTCGTAGTTATATCCTGTTATGTTTCCTACTCCCAACTGTCACTGCTTAATTTGTTATTAACATTTAAAACAATTTTTTTTGAATTGTTTTTGACTTGTAACTTGAAAAATAATGAAGCAATCCCGATACTCTCAATGGACGAATTGTAGAGAATCAAAATGCAAACACAACACTAACGGATCATTAGTAACGGGGAAAACCAGAAACAGCGGAAAAAAATTACTTTTTAAAAAAATTCATAACGCCACTTTTCAAGTTCTTTCCACGACATAGTAGTGATTAATATGTTCTTCATGTGTTAGAGACTCAGGCGCTGTCGGATCATTAATTTTGCCATAATTGCAATCTGAATTTTGTAATGCACTCCATTGCAGCAGATCTGGATGCCTCATAGGAGGTTTGATTCCAATTTTCCAAAAGGATTTCGAGAGTAGAAGTATAGTACTAGAAAACATATATTCTCATGTTGCGTTAAAATGCTGCAAAATAGGTGAAAAATACTTGCAAACATGACCGAAAATGGACGAGTGCGTGAAAGCGGCTGAGTAGTGGGGGTAGAGCAGCAGACGCGGGGAAGCGAATGAATAGTAATACAAGCGCGTAATCTGCTGCCCTATCCCCACTCCTGAGACGCTTTCATGCACTCGCCGGTTTTCGGTCATATTTGCAAGTATTTCTCACCTATTTCACAGCATTTTGACGCAAAATGAAAATAGTCATTTTTTAGTACTATTCTTCAACTCCCAAAATCTTTCAGAAATATTGAAATCGGACCACCCATGATGCATCCAGGTCTGCTGCAATAAAATGCATTGAAAAAATCATATTGCAATCATGCCAAAACTAATAATCCAACAGTGCCTGAGTTTTTCATACATATCAATCACAACTATGTCTGGTTTTTCTCAGTTACAAATAATTCGATCGAGTTGTGCGAGCGCTCATTTTCTTTGCATTTCGATTCTCTACAATTCGTCCATAGAAAGTATCGAGATTGCTTCATTAGTTTTCAAGTTACAAGTCAAAAACGATTAAAAAAATGCTTTTAAATGTTTATAACAAATTGAGCAATGACAGTTGGGAGTGGAAACATAACATACAACCGTCTTTCGTATGATGGCACAGTCGGTTTCCTGGTAGTATTTTTGTCGCGAAAAAACTTCTATTGATTGGTCTATTGACACAAAAAGCTCTATCTATGAAGCTGTTAAAGTAAGCTCGAATTATTCAACGAAAAACCCTTTTTTTCAAACTACTTGGTGAAACATTAAAAGTGGATGCTGGGGTGAAGGGAGTTGAATACTTCTAATAGTGTGTAAGTTTATTTTTGTTATTTTCAAGCAGTGATTTGAAGCATATATACAAGCATAGCAGTATTCAAAAAGTCAAAACTGGATCACTTCTTCTTTTGTGGTTTAATGGGGGGCTCCAACTCGCACATTCTCCTCAAGAAAGCTGAAAAAAAGAACATTCGTAAGAGAAAAGTTTTGTTCGATATATTTTTCCGCTTAAAACAATAAAAGCATGACATCACAATGGTGTTTAGGTATGTTATTTTATTGTCATTAGCATTACTTTATCATTTCAAGATTGCATTTGAGATTTTAATGTTTTCGCTTCATGGAAAAATTATGTTAATTGACGTGTATGGCGCGGCATATAAATCTAACTTATTCTCCTTGCGATATAACGAAATCTCTTCTCTAAGGGTTATGAAAGCATTAGAACCGAAGTGTTTTCTGAAAAGTTGATACTTTTTACTGCCACTCAAACCTTTACAAGGTGCACAGTTTGTATCACGTCATAATCAATTAATAATTGTTTATTTAAAACGGACTAAAAGGTATAAAATAATTTATCCTAGCTCTATACAGATTTATAACCCTACACAGATTCCTATACAGATTGTCCTTGAAATTTGTGATTGTGAATGTTCGATGGCTATGAAAATATTTGTAAGATTTAAAACGAAAAACGTGGGGCGCATACAATAGATAATTAATGCATGAATAGTCACTAACAATTTTATTGTACTGCAAAATGATATGAACTGTTGTGTGTTTCTCAAACACAGCTTCTCCCCACATTCCTTACTACTATCTATTACATGCGTCCCACGATTTTTGTTATAAATCTGAAAAGTATTTTTATAGCTATTTAAAATTCACAATCACAAATTTTTAGGGCAATCTGTATGGGGTTATATATAAATGTGTATGGGGCTAGGAGAAATTATTTTATACTATTTAGTCGATTTTAACAATCTGGTATATCGAAAAATATATTCAAATAATTATGTTCTGCTTTTCAGTCATGTGTGTGTGTGTGAAATTTGCAATCAATCAACATGATGAGATTATGACAGAGACATGTGGCAAATTTCAGGTTCATTTCAGTTTCTCTTCACCCGATATTATATGTGTGTTTGTTTGTTTGTCATTCAGTTCTGATGTTTTTTTAGAAATTATATTTACTGAAACAATAAATGTAATCAAAATAATAATTATTATTAGTATTGATAAAATTTTAATCATTATATAACTAGAATCGCATCAAATGAAAAATTTAAATTTTCATTCAAAACTATAATCCTAATTATATTTATATTATGGTGTTTATTTATTAATTCGTTTTGATTATTCTTTTTTTGAAAATTTAATGTATTTATTGATATTTATTTTCCTGAGATATGTTTTAGTACAAGAGGGTACTGTGAAAAACCTGGCAAATCGAGTAACAGATTGAAATGTTTATTTTAAATGTTAGTACTCACAGCAAACGTAAGAAAAATCATTGACTTCCTGGGCAAAAGTGATGCATAAGTTTTTTATGGCCTTTTTTCGGAAAACGCAACCATACCAATGTAGCAACAGATTGATAATAGTTTCATTATATATTATCTTCCGAGTAGTCCAGCGGTCTAAGGTGCTGGTACACGAATGGGAGCGTGGGTGAGGGTGGGTTCATACCCCAGCTCTAGGAGCTTTTATTTTATTTTATCCTTCGAAATTGAAAAATGTGTTTGGGGCGAATATTCGTCCCAAAATAAAGCATTTCTCATGTCTGAGAGCTGGCTGCAGAAAACCTGGCCGATCGATTAACACCATGGTTCAATTCAAGATGGCGGCTTCAGGAAGGTGATGTGTTTTGTTATTATGGCCCGATTCCATTCAAAATTGGTATGTGGCAATATCAATTTTTGTCAGAATTCAATAAGATGACGGATTTCATAAATGACAAAAAAAATAAATAAAAATAATTGAAAAAAAAATAAGACAAGATTTTATACAAAAAATATTTTTTCAATTGTTTGACGTAGTTTATTCTATGAGCAACAGATTCGAAATCTTGCCGCGTATGAATACCTATTTTATATTCGCGGCAAGCTTTTGAATCTGTTACTCATAGAATAACATATGTCAAACAATTGACGAAATATTTTTTCTTGTATACAAGCTTGTCTTAATTTTTTTTTAATCATTTTTATTCAATTCTTCCCAGTAATTCCGTCATCTTATTGAATTCTGACAGAAATTGATAATCTACGACCCCAAAAAAACCCGCATACCAATTTTGAATGGAATCGGACTGCAATCACAAAACGCGTCCGCCATATTAGAGCCGCTATTCTGTTTTTTTTTTGGGCAAAAATTCCATAATGCATTTCCACCGGAATTATGAACACCTGCCAAATTTCACGTTATTCGGAAAACTAGAAGTAGGTTAAAATTCACTTACAAGATTTGAACTAAACACATACTTACATATTATGTGAAATTAAATAAATGCTTGTGAAAACATTTCATTCTGTAACTCGATCGGCCAGGTTTTCTACAGCAAGCTCTCAGACATAAAAAAAGTTTTTTTTTCAATTTCGAAAGAAAAAAGAAAAATGAAAACTGCCCGAGCTGCCTCACGCTGCCATCCGTGTACCAGCTCCTTAGACCGGTGGACCACTCGGAAGTTAATATGTAATGAAACTATTATCAATCTGTTGTTACATTGGTATGGTTGCGTTTTCCGAAAAAAGGCCATACAAAACTTATGCACCACTTTTGCCCAGGCAGTCAATGATTTTTCTTATGTTTGCTGTGAGTACTGTCATTTTAAAAACATTTCATTCTGTTACTCGATTGGTCAGGTTTTTTGCAGCCGGCTCTTAGCCTATTTAAAGTTTCAAGTCTCTAGTTCACCGGAAAATTAGTTCAAAATCGATTGCTACGTACTATTATTATTATTACAAAGATAAAAACAAACAAACAGATATACAATAAAGTGAGTTGTTATTGCATTGTCCTCCAGTTCTGAGCAATTTTTTTATGTTTCAAGTCTCTAGCTCATCATGAAGTTAGTTTAAAATCGACTGCTCCTTACTATTATTATTATAACTAGCTGATCCGACAGACGTTGTCCTGTGCAAATTTCTATATTCCTCATATTTTTTTCCTAAAAAGTCTCGTCCGTGTAGAATTTCTTTTTTCGTATGTTTTTTTTGTGTTGTTCAATCTAGGTTATGCCCACTTCTCGTTATCCCGTTTTCCCATTATCCCGTTTTCCTGTTATCCCGCTTTCCCGTTATCCCGTTTTCCCATTATCCGGTTATCACATTTTCCCATTATCCCGTTATCCCATGTTTCGTTCGTTATCCCGTTTTCCTGAAAAAATGAGCCAAATCGTTCCAGCCGTTCTCAAGTTATGAGCTTACCAACACAGACATAATTTTTTATTATACAGGGTGTTTCTTAATAACATGCTAGTATTTAGGAAGGTTATTCTTGGGTCCACTTTGAGAAAAATACTTTATATGAACATATATCCTAAAGGTCTTAACCATTGAACTACAGGGTGCTAAAGTTTTATGATTTTTATATGATAACTTTGGTATGACACCAAAAACGTAGTACGCATCTTCTATGTATCAAAAGACATTTTCTGCTGTACAACATATTTTTTTATTCTTGCCAGTGGCGTACGTGCGAGATTTTTTTCAGTACAAGGTAATAAAAAAACTTTCTTGTTATTCATGTTATACATAGAGAATATGAAATTATTCAGGATCTGCATAAGAACAACCTACTTTTTTGAATTGTAGAAAACTGAAACATGTATCTAATATTTTTAAACTTCTAGATTTACGAATTTTGATCAAGATGTTTCTATCGGCTTGGGTATGAAGTAGATGCCAAATATTCATATATTTACATAAAAACTGAGACATTAGTTCTTCGTGTTACTAAGGCTCCGTGAAGGATAAAAAAACCAATTACCATCAAAGTCTCGATTTCGATTTTTTTCACGATATGAAGTCGTAGAATTTATTCGATCGCAGAAATGATTCAAACACGTTAGATTGAGACAGAGTTAATGTTAACTTAAATTTTTGGGATAATTAACTATCTCTTCTGTTGGAAGTCATTTCTCGGATAGATTATTTTACGAAAGAACTCATTTCAAACAGGTAAGTTATTACAATATTTTATCTAGTTTCACCTGTCCCGGTGTCTGACTGTATGTCTGTCTGTGTGTCTGTCTGTCTGTAATCGAATCTTGCAAGTTAAATTTGACCCACTGCTAATCGTTGGATTGATTTGAAATTTGGCGGTGTTCATAATTCCGGTGACAATGCATTATGAAATTTTTGTTAGGAAAAAAATATGGCGGACAATTTTTGTGATTATGGTCGGAGATTATGATTTTTCTTTGTCAAAATTCAAAAATAAATTAGATATAAATTACTCAACTAGTTATTTAACATCATGAATACTAAAAAATAAATAAACGAAAAAATAAAATAAAAAACAAGCTTTCGTTAGTTGTTAATAAAAACAGAACTAAAAAGATAAAAATAAAAATTATAAAAAAATCTTTAAAGACAAGCTTTTATTTATACAAATGCACTAAAAAGGAAAAAATTAATTCTTTCATTGTTTAATCTAGGTTATACCACAGATAAGGAAACATACAGAGAGGAAGGTTAGAAAAGACAAACGGAATCAGAAAGAGATAGAGTTGCACACCAATATAAAACCTAAAACCCTCTCTGAAGGCAGTCAGAATTATGAGTTAAGGCGTTAAGATCACAGTCTGTGTGTCTGTGATCTGTGGTTGATATGCTATACACACGCCATTGTTAGTGTTAGTGGTCATCGTTTGTGTTTTCATTATAGCGTTTTGAACAGTTCATTCGTTTTTTGAGGAGTATAATATTTGGATTTCGTTTGAAGTGTATTTCGTTGCATGTACAAAAACTGCGGAAAGCATGCATCTTCTGATACAACAGAAATTTTAAAATTTCATAGGGTTCCTAAAGATGAAAGAGAGCGAGTAAAATAAATTCATTAGTAGGTGATACCTATCCTACAGATTAACAAAATTGCTTCGCAAAGGCTACACAGAAAATGTATAGAGGAATGGGTTGCTGCAATGTGAAGTAAACATGTTATTGTTTTCAATATTAAATAAAAGTAATGTTAAATATATTTCAGGTGCACGCACACTTTTGGATGTGATACCAATACGTAATTTCTATGAGAAGTTTGGAGTTTGTAGCATTGCATTTTGAAAATTGTATGTACAATTATCACTCTGATTTTGCAAGTGTACCAAGCACTTCCAAAAGAATAATGATGAAAATGTCGATATTCCTATACCATCCAAGAAGATAATGGTATTGCAGGATATCACAATTCCTATCACCTCTGATACTAGCACACCTTCAACAATAGAAAGCCTTGAGGTATAGCAACCATTTCAGTCGTCAGTCGAAATACAAACAACAAAAGTTATTTCCAGTCACACCCCCAGAATGCGGAAACTCAAGAAAAAATGTGAAGTTCTTCAAGCGGAAAACAAGAAGTTGAAAAAAGAATTAGAAAAAGTTGTAGAGCCATCTGAAAAAAACTTCTTTCAACTTGGGGATAAGTATTTGACTCCTGAAATAGCTCGATTTATTAAGGCACAAGTGAATTTAAACAAAACCAAACGATAAACAGATGAATTTAAGCGATTTGTCCTAACCATTAATTTTTTTGGCCCTCGTTGTTATACATATTTACAGAATATATTTTTGCTGCCTTCTACAAGATCCTTCTCTTTATTTGTGGAAAGAATTAAGTTTTCTGAGTAAAATGAAGTTTTGTTTGACATATTGAAACTGAAGGTACAACATATATGAATTCGCAGGATAGATTTTGTACTATATGCACCGATGAAATGTCCATCAAGACAAATTTATTTTATAACTATGCTTCCGATGAAGTGATTGGTTTAGAAGACAATGGAAGTACCAAATCTGTTATACCAGCTTCATCGGCTGCAGTAATCATGGTTTGTAGACTTAAAGCAAAATGGAAACAAAGTGTTGCATATGTTTTATCTTCGACAGGTTATGATGCAAATGACATGAAAAGCTTGTTAGACATTATTGTGAACGAATTGGATAATGTTGGTTTGAAAGTTGTTGGACTCGTTACTGATATGGGATCAAACGTTTTGAAGCAGGCGGAAGGGCTGGGTGTAACCTAAAATAATACAAAAATTGTATTGGGCGGGCAACAGACGTTTTGGTTTTTTGACACTTGCCATTTAATTAAAGCAGTAAGAAACAATCTGCTCATGAATGAGTTCACTTGGGAAGACAAATCAACTTCTTGGAAATATATAGAACATTTTTATAATAAAGATAAATCCATGGTGAATAGATTAGCACCAAAGTTGACTAAGTCCCATTTAAAACCTACGAATTTTGCAAAAATACGATACTATATAAATATATTCCTCATTTCTGACACTAATGGCAATTGACGAATCGAATTTATACCACAGTTTAGTTTTCGTGGCAAGATTTTCAATCTGTTACTCACAGAATAACCAAGATCAAACAATAAAACAAATTATTTTTTCCTTTTCAGTGCATTTGTATAAATGAAAGTTTGCCTTTATAAATGTTTTTTTTATAATTTTCATTTATATCACTTACGTATATAAGGTATATCGCCGTCATCATTCTCCTCATCCAAACAGTCTTCGAATAGTTCATCTACTTCCGTATCTTTCAATTTTTCACCTGCAATGAATTCATTCAATGTAACATGAAGGGGGCAGGGCTAATTTAAGAGGGACATGGGAGCCAGATTCGAAAACATTTACATAATGGAAGCATTCAGTAAAGATATGGCTTTCAGTCCTATGTCATGGTTGCATCAATCGATTTGAATAACTTCGAGATCTTCCTAAAATTATTCTTCAACCCAATTAAAAATTATAACTTACCATACAAAATCATTGATATTAGGAGTATTCGAATTATACCGATTACAAATTGATTTTCGTTTTGTTTCGATTAATATCTTAAAAAACTCTATTGGGGTACGTTTCTGCATGTCCGACAACAGAAAAAAACATTTTGATAGGTGACAGGTGCTCACCAGTTTGACAATAATACAAAAGTCGGTGGTACCGAACAGTTATTCAAATTACAAAAGAAAATTTTCTCAGAATACAACAAGGATCTCATATGCTCCATTTGAACTATATCTGACCGAAAAAGTTTATATAAATTCGGATTCAGCACCCAAAAAACATATAGAACCAAACCGATTACTTTAATTGTGTACAACTACCATTTGTCTAGGCTAGTAATTATTCCCTGCAAAAAAATCACAAAAAAAATCATAAAATTTACCTAAGGTTAGTAAGGAATGGTTCAGTTCACCAGCTGGCATGAATCCATTTTCCGCTTTATCGTACAGCTTCAAACACTCCACGAAATCTTCATAACACCCAAAGTCTTTAACGTCTTTTTTCAACTGAGAAACTATTGGTAAAAGATCTTCCAGTTTGAACTTTTTCTCTCCTGAAACAAAGAAAAATGCATAATCTGGTTTCTAACAAAGAATGGTATAAAATGATTTATTGAAATATAGCAACAATGATAATTTAAAATAATGAAATATTTGGGGCGTATCCCAGGTGCATGGATGAATTGAAGTTTTAGGATTCTATACTTCTTGGGGGAACTAAAGGCTCTAGATTGTGACCAAAATACGATTTTTAGATAATATTTCAGCACCCTTAAAGGTTTTCATAGCAAGTGGTATACATGATTTACTACTGTTTTTGAGGAGGCTAAGCATTGGGAATATTATTTACAGGAGCTTTGAAACAACTCCGTACATTTCTCACTAGTTTCTCAAAAACGATCGATAAACCTAAACTAGACAAATAAGGCTCTATTGTTAAATTGACGTGAAATTCACTGTTTTTGAGAAGAATCATTATGAATAAATTATTCTAATGGACACGTGGTTCATTTTGGATGCTCTCATGTTTTTATTAAAATAAAAAATTATCACTAGATTTCATCTCATAACATATATCAAGCTTTTTTTTGGTTCAACTTATCTATATATAATGATATTCCTAATACCATGTGTGAAGAATAGGTACATATAAATTGAAAATTTGTAATATATGGTATTCGTGGAGTACGCCCTGTTCATCTCGCACCTGCCAGACTATGCGGCCATTAGGACTTCCGATGACATCATAGAATCTTCGAGAAGAAGCTAGATGGTTCCGGAAATGACCTTCTCGGAAATTCTAGACGTATGTTCTTGAATATATAAGCGGATCGCATGCGACAAAGTTCAGTTTCATTCATTAATTTTATTTGAGTGACTCATTCGAAGAACGTACAGTGCGGTATTTTTGATTGTAGTTGAGTTACTTCTTGCATGATTGTGTTTTGCATCGTGAAATAAAAGGAAAATGATTAGTTGTACACAGAGCTGTGTTAAAAAGCTGACGAAAAGTGCTTCGAGCCCTAAGCACTCTTGAAAAGTGCTCCCGAGTCTGGAGCACAAAGCACTTTCATTTCTGAAATGCTCGCGATTACTAAGCACTTCCAGAAAGTAATTGGATTTAGCGGGCATAAAGCACTAAGCACTTATCAACAGGGTGAGACTCTTAGGCACTTGAAATACTTTATGATATAGAATTGCTGTAATAAACAATTTGGTTCAAATAAAAAGTGAAGTTTTTGTATTTTTGGATTAATCACGTCGAATTGTATCCAGAACAGCAACAAACACAGAATAATGATGTAAAACGCAGTTCTTTGACCCGTTTGATATATTATTTATGAGTGTGGCGTGTGGCATTGAATAAACTGGTGTGTTGAAATAAATAGGTAAGACTCGCACGCTAAGGCACTTCAAAATGAAAACTTTCACATAATAAGGTAGGAGCGGTGAATATGCCCATGCTGGTAATATGCTCACCCGGTGCAATTTTAAAAAGTTTAGCTTATTTGCTAATAGAGAGCGGTCAATACTTCAATATTTCGTACTTACAGCACTACGAGCCAAATCTGTGTTTGTTAGTCTCTCCAGAGAGGATGAAGGAAAGACATACGTTTTCGGCGCTATCGATTATAGAAATAAAACGTGCTTTAATATAGTGTAAATATTGTGTATGTTTGTTTACAATAACTGTAAGTACAGCATTTTAAAATACGCCTTTTTACCATTGTTTTAGTATACTAATAAATTACCGTTAACAACTTTTAAGATGCATTTTCGCTTTCTGTCGCTAATACGCCTATCGTTAAGGGGAGTTTATATGCCCTATGGCAGAGATATTAGGGCTTTTTTGTATTGTTTTTTAGAGAGTTTCCTTAGTTTAAGAATAATTTATATATTTTTAAAATGGGCTTTGTTATTATTTTGATAATTACTTTCTGTACTCTCAGTACCAAGTGATGTCTACCTACCAGTGTAAAGTTTCAAGTTTAATTTTTCAGTTAAATTAGAATTTTGGGTTTGTTAAGTTTGTTATCATTCAATTTGTTTTTCCAAATAAATATACTTGCCATATAAATATGTTGTTTTGCTCTTGATAAAATTAATCATTGGCACATTAGGAACATGCCATGGGCATATTAACGACAGGGTTGGTAATATGGCCAGTAAGACTGATTTTTTAAAAATGGGATAAAAAAATATCGAAGATTAAATCATCCATTACTGTCCAAACATCACTTCTTTGGTTTTCAAGGTACGTTTTCTATAAAAAACCGAATTGAATATTTTGCCTTTTTAATTTTTATCAAGGATTTCGCTTAACCTTCCGCTTATAACGTACGGTCTCTCGCACCGACTGATTTGAATATTCGCGCTAACTATCTGTTGTTTATATATTTCCCACTTTCCGCCAGGGTACCTTTGGTACTATCAAGAATCTTGACAGTTGTACATTGTCTGTCGAATAGAGCGTTTGCTTCGTTAGAAAAATAAGTATACGGTGCGTGAAACCGGCGTTATCGTTCGTGTCAAACTCTGAAGTGGGGATAATTTGATTTGGCGTCTTTATTCTTGAACTGAATAGTTTGTTTTTAGTGTGACTACGTCAGAATGAGTTACGAAATAGAACAGGAGCGATTGCGAAGACTGTATGAGGAAGTCAGTAAATCAGTCAGCATCTCCAGGGAATGTGCATAGACTGCATTCGGCAAAATGAAAATTGATGAAATTTGAACTAGTTTGTTCAGTTGCCAGTTTTTGTTTATTTAATTTTTTTGTTCCCATTATATTGTTATATTTAATGTTAATTTATTACTGTTTATGTTTTTGTCATTTTCATCAGAGGAATATTTTTTTTTGGTTAAATGATTGTTGTATTGAATGAAAATACAGCTGTTTTATAGCCTACAAAAAAAAATTATATTTTTTCAAAAATCCGATTGTGTTTGTATTTGTACATGAAAATTATAGTCAAATATTATGTTCAATAAAAAATATTCATTTATTTTTAAGTAAAAACGACCAATAATCATTCCTTGAAAAAATCGGATTGTCAGACCGACGTTATCAAAAATTAAGAAACCACTCACGTTATCTGCGGAAGGTTAAGATGGGCATATTCACCGCACGTACCTTAATTCTCAAAGAAATCGGATCAAAGAATAAATAATCTCGTTCGCCATATTGCCATCTTGAATTTTGACATTGAAATCATAATCTGCTACCCCAAAAGCATCCAGATAGTAATTTTGAATAGATTCGGCCAATAAATGATAGGACACACGTCAGCCATATCGGAACCACCATATTGAATTCCTGAATTTCGACAACAAAATCATGATCCCCGATACCAAAAACTCTCACATACCAATTATGAATATAATCGGACAATCAGTCATAAATGTCGTCTGCCATCTTGGGCCGCCATCTCTTTTTCCTTATCAAAATGTCATAATACATTGTAACGCGAACGATAAACATCTGCCAAATTTCAAGACGATAGGATGAATGAAAGTGGTTCAAAGTTGATTTGCAAGATGTCACTGAACTCTAACACAACAACACAGCCACATTAAATAAAAGCTTGCGAAAATATTTTCGAAAAAAAAAACATGTAAAAAATCACCTGGGCCCAGTTCGAGGAACAGTTTTCCGGACCCTCAAAAGTGCCACAGTGAGCGCCTGCAGAACAAACAAACAAACAAAACAAAATTGAAATTGCTGTCACTTTGACGACTGATCTGGTCAAAAGTCCCTCCCAGTGACAGAGTCATACGAATATTAGTTTTTCACCTATAACTGTTCTGAAGATTTCTCAATAGAATATCATCGTTTTTTAGAAAGTCTATTCATTGAGTTTCTGCATTCAGAGGAAAATAGTTGAATTTACTTATCAATGCAGCTATAAAATTTTATTTTTTAAACTTACCTAAACCGCACACTAAACTCAAGGCAAGGCAACGCAAAACATTAAAAACAATGCTTATATCAACACTAATCTCTCGAATATGCATAATATAAGGACGCGGACGCGATCAGTAGTTCTTGGGGGTGCCGATGGCCACGTTCCTAATGTTTCGACAACATTTATGGATCCATAGGAGGGAAAGCTTAGTGCTTAGTAATCCCTTAAAGTGCTCCGGAGCACTGAAGTGTTCGGGAGCACTTTTCGGGATTACTAAGCACTAAGCCTTTTCGTAAAATGCTCGGAGTACTAAGCACAAAGCACCAAGCACTAAGCACCGATTTAAAAAAGTGCTCGGGAGCACAGTGCTTGCGAGCACAAAAGTGCTCTGAGTGTTTCAATAAACGGACCCCAGTTCTATTGCAGGGTGTCGAAAATGAGGATTTAAGTAACTGTCTTTTGAACAATTATTGGTAATGAGAAAAATACGTCCCAAAACGAGAATGGGGCCGTAATTGAAATGATCAAGTATGACGAGATGGAGGCCGTAATGGAAATGATCAAGCATCAGTTTGCCGAGCAAGAAAGACGACAGCTGGAAAAAAACGAATTGAGGAGCAACGACGGCAGAGAGAAAAGCAAGAGGATAAGGACAACGGTAGCTTTGAGGAGACCTGAGTTGGCAATGTTACAGGCCATACCAGAAAAACAACATCGCAGGTATGGAGACCTGATTTAGAATTGAGGTACATAGTTGAAAACACGAGTTCAGAAATCCGGTGAAAGTCTGCAGAAGTTTGGAGCAGACGTGCAGATACTACTCTAGCTTCCCCACTTAAATGCTCCGAAGGATTTCAAAGTACAGTGGTGGTAGAAGCATTTATTGATAATAATAATAATAGTGTTTATTTACTCAGTAAAAAAGCAGCAAATTGCAATAGAGAGAAGAAAAGAGTAAATAAACGGAAGAATATCACGAAGCTCTAGTGACATCACTGTCGCTGGTATGTGATGAGAAAAATTACTTGAATCTAATTTTTGCAGACATGAATTCCATGAATATATAACATTGTTAAACTAGTAATAAATATTTTGTGATTAAATAGGTTTGTCATGTTCAGGAGTATTAGGGTATCGCTCATATTTGGTATAATTTGTGGTGTTCGGGTGGGTGTCACGTTTGGATAGAGAACAGCATCTGGTTATAGTCACATTGTTATACATAAATACAAAAGATAAAAAAGAAGATGAAGACTAATTCCAGTTAAGACGGGAAACTTGTGTCTGTGATATATAATGTAGAGAGAGTTGGCGGCGTGCAGACAATAATTTTTAAATTCTAGAAAAAGACATCTTTGGGCGGGGACCGAATCCACGACCTGATGATTACCAGCAAGTGCTCTTCCAACTGAGCTACCGAGGACGTAGGTTAGCAACCGCGATCGACATATCGATTTATAGAATTTAATGTTAGTGGGTTTAACTCTTTGTGGGCATGTAGTCCCGAAGTGGAATCACAAATTCATGAATTATTTCATCGTGTACCAGAGAGCGCCAGCTGGAACCACACCCATACTGTAGTTACACAGCCCGCCACATCAACTATGCCATGCGCTGCCGTCTTATTCTTATAGTGTACTTCGGGAATTATTTAGTTTAACAGGTGATTTTCCGATTGAGACACCAGTTACTTGTTTATATTTTATAACAGTGTAAAACACATCATGGAAGGTAAGTTTTTCATTTATCGGACGATAATAATTATTGGTTTGGGGATATTATAGAGTAGTTATAATTTCATTGTTGGCTGTTATTTTTTTCGTTTTGAACAGTGTGGTTTCGCATGGGCACCACTAGGAACATGCGGTCTAACCTACCTACTAATTTGAATTTTTGTTTTTAGCTAAGAACAAAGACACTTACTGAACTGGAAGACCTTGGAAGTGATGATTTATTCGATATGATAGACTTTATACCGTCTGATGGTGAATCGTGTACGATTCGGAATCAGATGATGAAATGATTTTGAATTTCAAGGAATCGGAACTGTTAGACGAGATTTAGATGACAACCTACTAATGATGGGGCTATGGAAGTTGACATAGTTTTAGATCTGACAATTTTACTGAAGGGGAAAGGGATTCTGAAATAATTTGCCTTTATCATCTCTCAACAATAATAATAGTGCCAAGGGCCGGCAAAAAAACTGAAAACTAAGAAAACTTTGAATATACCAGATATAGAGATTGTCAAGTGGTCGAATAATGTGCAGAAGTATATTGCTCCTCCAGTATTTGTTGACGAAGTTGGTCCAGATGTTCCTGATGGGATCGAGAATCCATTAGAAATGTTTCTATTTTTATGTCTGAGAATGTTGAATCCCTGGTGCCAAACAACTTATATGCACACAAAAAAGTCAAAATGCTGATTTTGTTCAAAACACTGAAGAAATAAATTTTCCTAGGAATACATTATGATGGGGATTAAGAAATTTCCAAGCTATAAGGATTACTGGTCCTCGAGAACTGAGCTACGGGATGATTTTATTTCATCCAGTATGTCCAGAAATCGTTTCAGCTGGCTTATTGGGTATCTCCATTCGAATGACAAGAGTGTTGAACCTAGAAAAGGTGGGGAAGGATATGACAAACTATATAAAATACGTCCAATGCTGGACAAACTTTCTGAAAATTTTGATAAATACTACAAACCTAGTAAATGCCAATCAGTGCATGAGTCAATGATTAGATTCAAAAGCAGAAGTTCATTGCGCCAATACATGCCCAAGAAGCCAATAAAAAGGGGCTACAAAATGTGGGTTAGAGCTAACGAGTCTGGATTCATATCCCAGTTTCAAATGTATACAGTTATTATATTTTATGATTGGAATTAATTTCGTTATTCTGAGTTTTCGATTTTATTTAAGGCAAAAGAATCTGCTAAAACGAACTTAGGTGCGAGAGTAGTTACAGATCTGACCAATAATGTCATGAAGTTTATATGGATAACTTCTTCACTCCACTTCAATTTTCATAACCCAGAAAACCTCCAGGTGATTACAAGACAAAAGAAAGATGGCACATTTGTGGATTTCAACTGCTTGAAGCTAGTAAAAGACTATAACAAACATATGGGCTACGAAGACAAGTCAGACATGTTGAAATCTTGTTATGAAATAGACAGAAAATCAAAGAAATGGTGGCATCCTATCTTCTGGCATTTCATCGATTTGACGTTAGTCAATGCATTTATAATATTCAAGGAAAGATCTGGAGATGCTGGCAAGTCTTCCAAATTGAAACAATTTCGCCTTGCAGTGGCTGTTGGTCTAATTGGGGCAGACCCTGAAATGCCACGGAGGGGCAGAGAGACTGTAGAAAGAGCCCAAAATAAATTCAAAGTGCATGTGCCAATAGCAAGAAGGACTGATAAAGCCGCCCATATGCCACTGCATGGCAACAAAGTAAGGTGCGCCCAATGCAGTACAAAGCAGAAGCCTCACAGGATGAGGTGGCGTTACACCTCCTGCAATGTTGGCCTTTGCCTCACTGATAAAGTGAATTGTTTTAGAAATTTCCATAGAAAATTAATGAAATTATGAAATATCACAATGCCTTTTTAATCCCAGTGGTTTCAAAATGGAACCATATGATTTTCCAAAGACCCCAATTTGGAAATTTTCAATTCTCATATTCTTGTGCTATTTTATATGACTTAATATCCACCCAGTAGGGAAATCTCATTAAAAAAATTAAAATAAAATAAAAAAATCGGGCTACAAGTTATGAGGTGGAAGGGAACTCATTCGCTAACAAATGATCATCAAGATCCAATTCACCTTTCACCAAGCCGCCAACTCTCTTTACATTATATATCACAGACACAAATTTCCCTTCTTGATTTTCAAAAGTTCGGCTTGATCGTTCAATCAGAGATCCACACCTGACCCTTGCTGAAAATCGCAAATTGTCGACGACGCTAGGTGAAAGGTAAATTGGATCTTGATTATCTTTTGAAAGCGAATGAGTTTCCTTCCACCTCATAACTTTCCTAAACACGCTAACATTAAATTCTAGAAAGCGATATCGCGATCGCGGTTGCGTACCTACGTCCTCGGTAGCTCAATTGGAAGAGCACTTGACTGTTAATCATGAGGTCGTGGGTTCGGTCCACGCCCGAGGATGTAGTTTCTAGAATAAAAAAATTCTTGTCTGGACGCCGCCAACTCTCTTTACAATAATTCCAGTTTATGCAATACAGTTCTAGTTTGTTCCTTGGAAATGGAAGCGGCTTTCAATATCTGAAGGCTGGATGTGGGAGCGGTATTGACTGAAGAATCACCTCAGGAAGAGAAACAAAGTGATGGCTTAGAACAGATGCTCAGCAGAATACTGGATGAACTGACACCCAAGAATAATAGCGCAAACAATCAGGTAAGAGGAAACTGCTTTAGGTAGGAGTGGACGTTTTCGAAAAGAGTGCAGGGTAAGGTTATCACCACGTTTGTCATCATTTCAGAGGACACCCTCACGTTCCTAGTCACCTAAGAAGGATTGCCTGGAGGATCAAGAGAAAACTGATCAAGGTGTGGTAGGAGCGGAATTTCCAAAGATATTGCAGGGTGAGGTTACACCACCTTTGCCATTACCTTGGAGGACACTCCCACGTTCCTACTCGTCTACGAGGACAGGATCACTAGGAGAGCCAGGAGAAAAATGTTTCAGATGTGGTAGGAACGGACATTTCCACATAGATTACAAAATGATGTTGCCACTACATTCGTCATCACCTTGGAGGATACCCACACGTTCCTACTCACCGACGAAGAACAGATCATCTAGTAAGTTTTCGAGCAGATATCAAGGAACTGGATTGGCCAATACATCGAAAGCACGCGGGGTAGAAGCAAGGCTTCAAGTCATCAGAGTTGAAAGAATCAATGATAATCCGCCCATCAGGGAAAGAACTAACCAGCATCATGCTAAGGAACGCCATAAACCAAATAAAAAAGGCTTGTTGAAAAACCCTCTGCGATGATCTGGATCAAGACCTATAGGTACAATCATACAGAATTGCCAAGATGCACTTAGGAAAACTTACTCCGCCGCAGAGGATGACCATCGACAAAATCGTGGAGTATATCCCTTATATTATACCTTGAAGACCCGGATGAGAGCCAAGAAATAATGGAGCCCTGGGCAACTCTCACACCACCACCGTTGCTATTCAACGAGAAAGCTAACCAGGGCGTTGGACAGGATGAAAAATCGAAAAGCTCCAGGACTAGATGGTATACCGGCGGAAGCAGTTAAAATTGCCGGGTATGGAAAGAGGCGAAGTTGGTGCTCCTATGGAATCGCAAAGACTGGAA
Source organism: Gonioctena quinquepunctata (assembly GCA_018342105.1). NCBI lineage: Eukaryota > Metazoa > Arthropoda > Insecta > Coleoptera > Chrysomelidae > Gonioctena > Gonioctena quinquepunctata. The sequence goes on along the minus strand of JAFIRS010001157.1, from coordinate 330,176 downwards.
GGGACCTCAGACTTCCGACCAATCTGCCTATTGAACATGCTAGCGAAGCTATTCGAACGCCTAACTAGCGGAAGACTGACCATAGCAATACAGGAAAACAGGAACCTATCAGCAAACCAATACGGATTCAGGACAAATGAATCGACTGTGCTAGCCATCAGTAAGATAGTAGATGGAGCTAATGGAGCACCAGAGAAATGGGTAGCGCTGATAACGGTGGACTTGAGAAATGCCTTTAATACGGCCAATTGGGACAAAATTATGAATAAACTGAACATACTGGGTGTGCCAGAATATCTGGTGCGCTTGATACGTGCATATTTCTACCAAAGGAGGCTTATGATCACAAAGGATGTGAGCCAGGAAATCTCCATGGGCGTCCCTCAAGGCTTCGTCCGGGCCATGTTATGGAATGTCCTATATGATGACGTCCTAGAAATCCCCCGTCCGTCCGGTACTGAATTAGTTGCCTATGCCGACGATCTGAGCATACTGATCAAAGCAGACGACGAGGAAGACGTGGATGAGGAAAAATAAGCTGGGGGAGGATATTGGGGTTTGCAGCAAAGAAAAAAAATTTTTTTTTAGATTATTCCAAGCTTTCGGGAGTATTTATTCCCATAATCAGAGAGACTACTCGAAGAACAATACAAGTGGGCTATTTTATTACTTAATTACAGTTCATATTGTAACTTACATCTATGTTGAGGTTAGCTTCCATGATGTTACATAAAAATTGTATCGTTCGTACATTGTGAATCAGGTCAAATGAAGAATAAAATGCTCTTCTGAAATATCAACAATCGTTCCTCCTTTGGCAGTATCTTCGAGATTAACCCGTCAAGTTCAGTCTTCACACCCCTTCGTGGTCACTTTGGAGACCTGCAGAACATCACTTTCCAAAGACTCATTCATCCAACGAACTGCGAGGCTTTGGAACTCATTGCCTAGGGAGGTGTTCCCCGAGGCATACAACCTCCAGAAATTTAAGAAGAATACCAACTCCTACCTTCTTTCCCTTGGTTCCCACGATGTTCTCTGAACATTACAGGATATCCCTTTTCGTGGGAACCAGAACATATAAAAAAAAAAAAAAAAGTTAAGTTAAAAGTTGTAGAACACATTAAAATTGTAAAAACTATACTGAAGTTTATCTCACCATGGTGTATAAAGTGGTACTGGTACAAGTCATTTCCTAGAGACAATTGACATATGACACACATCAACTATGACGTTTGAGGTTAGGTGTTACCAACTGTTTTTTTTTAAATAAAATTCAATATATTACCGAATTGTGGTTGGCCTTCAGGTTGTGTTGGTTAACCTAAAGGCCAACCACAATCTGGTCATATATTTAATTTTATTTTGAAAAAATTCAACAGTTGGTAACACCTAACCTCAAACGTCATAGTTGACGTGTGTCATATGTCAATTGTCTCTAGGAAATGACATCTACCAGTACCACTTTATACATCACATGGTGAGATAAACTTTAGTATAGTTTTTTACAATTTTAATGTGTTTTACAACTTTCAACAGTCACACAGATTCTCAAATTTCTTCCCAAAAAATGTCTATTGGAATAGAGACCCTTCATTATACAATATGCTCTTTTGATGAGATTGCTTACATGGTTATGAAATTTCAGGTTATTATCAATAACTAAACCAAGGCTTTTAATTTTTTCGCAAAACTCGATCCTTTGCCCTTCTACCTCAATCGATACGCTATCTATAACCTTTTGGCTATCTTCTTCACTAGCAAATACAATCAGAGGAGATTTCGTGGGGTTTATATTGAGACAGTGTTTTTTAGACATTGAAACCAGCTGTTTTATCTCTTCATTAAGCAAATATGTCTGATCTAAAAGATGTTCAGTTCTGGCCGAGTAGTAGAGATTTGTGTCGTCGGCATAAGTATGTATTTGAAAATGGTTTAGAACTCGATGAAAATCAGCAGTGTATAAAATGAGATGGAGTGGGGATAGTACAGAACCTTGCGGAGCCCCATGCGATACGTTCAAATAACTTGATTTCATATTTTTAACCTGCACACACTGGCTTCTGTTTGATAAAAGGGAAGTAATTACATTTTTTGCATTTTCTGAAAACCCGTAGTGGTGCAACTTAGATATTAAAAGGGTGTGATTCATAGTATCGAAAGCTTTGCTATAGTCCAGCGAGAAAAAAATTGTAGCCTCGTGTTTATCATACGCATGGATAATCTCTGTTATATCTGTTACCTTGAGAAGAGCAGTAGTGGTACTAGGATCCTGTCTGAAACCTGATTGGTGAGCTGGTAGTATTTCATGTGCTTTTACGTATCTATAGATTTGTTCATGAGCCGCTCTTTCAATTACCTTTGATAATGCTGGTAAAATATTAATTGGACGTAGATCGTTTAGTGCTGAAGGGTTAGAGATTTTAGTTATCGGAAAAATCATGGCTTTTTTCCATATTTCAGGAAAGACTCCATGCGTGAAACATGTATTGACAATATAAGTTAGAATGGGAGTTAGGAAAGGTATACATATTTTCAACATTTCAATGGGAATTTGGTCTGTACCAGTGGCATTACTTTTAATTGAATTAATAATACTCTCCTGGTCCTCATATGATATATTGAAGAATTCCAGTTTATGTTCGGGAGGGCATTGAGAATTATAATGGTTCAATATTTCGTTAGATGGAGCAGAAGCCAAATCATTTACTGACTTAATAAAGTGGTTATTAATTATATTAGGGTCACTAAGGTTTTCTGGGATTTCATTTTTATTTCATTTTTTCGAGACTATTTCTAGTAAATTCAACGTGTTACATAGTTTTTCGCTGTTTTGCTGATTTTGAATGAAAATAAGATATTTTTTTTCAACGGTCACCATGTTTCTGAGGTTTTGCTAGGTGTTCCAGTCTTCAAGTTTCTTAGATTTTTTGTATTTGGACAAAGCTAGATTTTTTCTTTTTATCATTATTTTGAGCGTATCCGTTAGCCAGGGGCCTTTCGGCTCACTTATTCTCACGGTTTTAACAGGAGCATGCACATTGAAGACACTTAGTAAGTATGTGTTGAATAAAGATACTAGGTGATTTATATCGTCAGTTTGATAAATGTCATACCAAGGCATTAACCGTAGATCATCTGAGAAGTCGTCATAAACAAAATATTTATAGTCTCTGTGGGTGTTAAAGAGTTGTTGGGGTTTATTAACTTTGTACTGTAGTAGACAGTATACCAAACAATGATCCGATATATCATACGCGTTGCGGGTGTGTGTACTCAATTAAGGTACAACTGATTTCTGTTACTCTGGTGGGTTCATTATTCATTATAGACATGCCATATGCTTCAGTGAAATCTAAAAACTGAGCTGTATTATTATAACTTGTATTCAGTATGTTCAGGTTTATGTCACCTGCAAGGATAACTTCATCAACTGATGGGTAAAGAAAAGAAATTGTGTTTTCAAGCGCAGCAATAGAGTTTAATACATTGGTGTGCGGCGGCCTGTACACTCCTCCTAGACCTATACAATTGTTTTGTATTCTTAACATTACCCAGAGCTGTTCAAGGGTTTGGTCAGAGTTATTATTTTCCAGAACTTCGAGCGATAAGAATGCTTTATAGTATATAGCTATACCCCCACCCCTATTGAGCCGATCTCGACTAACAACTCCGTAGCCCTGTATACGAACAGTATCATCCTGTATATCCGGCGATAGCCATGTTTCCGTAGTAACCACTTCATCAAAGTCATTCTCAAAAATCAGATTTTTCAAGCAATCAAAACCTGTGAACAGCGATCTCACATTGAGAGTGGCGATTTTAAGATGCATGAGAGGTTATGTGCCTACTTCCAACATATTATTCTAATTATTGAAAGAATATTTACAGTCAAGAAGAGGTAACAAATACAAAACGATCAAAGAAAGAGAGTGCATTTAATGCACTCATAGAATCAGCCTAATATAATATCAAATAAATTATTTCACCTTATTATTATACAGTGACAAAAACGTGGGTACCTATATCGTATGAAATAAAAATAAAAAGGGAGATTGCAGAATCAGAGTTCCCAAAAAATAATTTAAATGGAAACGAAACTTTCATTAAAACAAAAACAAAAATTTAGCAAAAAAAATATTTCAGTTTTGAAAATTCAGTTAGTTTTAAAGTACAGATGGAAGAAAGCGTATAAAATTATCGCCGCGGGTATAAGCTAGTATATAATATCCTTGAGAGTATTATTACCTTCTTTTTTAGTCATGCCCATTTTCTCCAGGGTATCCAAGCTGGGATTCAGACCCATGCAATAAATGAATTGTCCCAATTCTGTTCCATCTATAGCTTTATCTGAGCCAAACACCTGTATAATAAATTCCGCAGCTGAAAATTCCGGGAGATGAATAAGTAAAAAAAATCGCGGCAATCAAAAACTCACTTTCAATTTCAGCCGGCTTCAGGTCCGTCTGGAAAAAAAATTATTTTTTGTAAAAATATTTCTAATTGGATAATAAGCTTTTACCAATATCGCAGATACAACATTATTCAACAATTGGTTTCAAAAGAGAATGTCAATATTTACATTTCAATATTTGTATTTGATTGAGAGGAAGAAAATGATTGCGAATGTATAATTTCAATAAAATATTAGTTTCAACAACAATATTACAAAATTTCTATTCATCTATCTTTATTCGATCATGTGTATTTTATGATATCATCAGGCATTATTATACAGAGTGTGATCTAACTTCTTGCACACCCGTGAATGACAGGTGTATAATGCCATTTCATAACAAACTACAGTGGTTTAAAATTCAAAAAAAAATCGGCAAGTAATACATATTTTTTTTTATTCTCACTCATCGAGGACTTACCGTAAACATTTCAATGGAAAAATAATTTTATTTTTTGATGGATTATCAACTACTACCCCTAATGCAAGAAGTTAGATTACACCCTGTATATCCTATTGTTTCTTGGGATGCATATCAAAATTGTATTTCCAACTTGGGAAGCATATTAGTTTAATAGCTGACAAACAATATCTGAAAAAACTTTTTCATCCATATTTTATAATATTGTTTTTACTATGAAGTGGAAAATTGCATCTGTGAGAAATACATGGATGGAAAAATTGTGGCATATCAGACAAGTTATTGAATTAAAGAAAAAAAAAATCCTCAAATTAATGTTAGTGTTAGGAAGGTAGAAAAGATCTCGAGTAGTAGTACTCATCAGTGGCCATCAAGACCAATTAACCTTTCACCCTAACATCACCATACCGCATGAGGATGTTTTTTTTCTTTAATTTAATAATTTGTCTGATATGCCACAATTTTTTCTTTCATGTATTTCTCACAGACGCAATTTTCCACATCTTTTCACTTCGTGAGACGGGCAGCGACTTTTTCCACAGCTTTAAAAATGTATTTCAGGAGCATTTCTAGTAGAAGCATATTGTTGAGTGAGTGAAAAGGCTATAGACTTAAATGACCTAGAAAAATCTGATTCTACTAAAGTATAGTTGCATACTTTGCATCGGTACGGAGCACTCATTGTATGACTCTTTCATGTGAATTGAAAAATTGGGTGTGGTCAATTCATCATGGAGGAGCAAAATCTCCCCCATCCATTTTAGATCTGTTCTCGACTGTATTCACAGCATTGCATAGTTTAATTTTTATCCCCTTTTTCCGGAAAACAAATAGCTTTCTCAACTCGGGGGATCTTTTATTGGACCAATTTACATGCTGTTTTCACAAAAAAAAATATTTCGCTTTCCGTAGATTTCATGTCTAGACGTACTACATTATTTTTTGTATGGATAATTTCAGTTTCATTTTCTTGAGTCACCAAAGTTCTGATTTGAATACTGATACCGAATAGTTTTTTCTCAGATTCAGCATAATATTGTATATTTGAGGAATGAATAGTTTCTATCATTGTGTGGAAATATTAGATGGTGTTTTCTGAAATCGCCATAAATGTGAGTAATCAGTCCGAATTATTACAATATTTTCAAAATACGAATGTGATAGCGACATACATGATTAACAATTTTCTTTAAATCATATGGAGTTGTAGATATGTGGAAGCATAGTGAGACAGATTATGTTAATAGGTGAAGTTGAAGTAGAACCTAATGAAGTAAAATTATATTTGTTATTTTCCAAAGTAGAATCATTCGTAATTCCCAAAACAATGTAAATATCATAGATCATATTTTATGAAATTATCGAAAATATAAGTAGTAGTCTAAATTCTTCATCAAAAATACAAAATATAAAGTTTATTTCGGGGTGAGGTTACTTTCCAAATATTTATTACAATCTAATATTCTATCAAAATAAATTTCAGGTATATGTCAAAGTCAAACTAATTTAATTCATATATTTTGAGAAATCCACTATTGGAAAAGTGTGATAAATAATAATTCTACAATATAAAAAAACTAACATACCATCTTGTGGACTCGATCCTTCGGTGTTTCTTGAGAAGATATGCACGAATGAGACCTAGATGCAAATACCCCTGAGGTTTTATATAGCCTATCTAATTTAAAACTTATCGAACATCGTTAGCATGTCAAACCCTATTGGCCGGACAAAGCAGTCTATAAAAAAATGTGCTAGTGAATTCAATACCACTGCATTGCCTTAATTACAAGATTAATTAGGATGGGCTGCCAATTTTATACGCAAAGATAAAGAGGCAGCGGTATAAAAAAGTTCATGAATCAAGATCTATTTTCCGAGCTTTCCTAAATAGTTGACAGACAGTTCTGTCAGGATTACATGAAGATGATTCATTGCGTACAAAAGACATTTGCGACATTTACCTGAATCAGGTGACATAGACTGTATCTCCATTACTGTTTCAAATAGGGACTGGAAAATTAATATGTCGATAAAATATCAATGTGTCCTTTTGCTTATATCGTTGTATATCGGACATGCTACTTTTTCTCCAACCAGAAATTAATACGATTTTCCTTGTGGCATCGGATACTTCTCATGAACACATGGGTAGGGTTGGTAAGGGAACTCAAAGCGGTAAAAGGAAGTAAAGCCGCCGGAAAAAAAGCCGCCGAAAAAAATCACTGTTATATCAACGATAGATATGTGGAGGTGTCTAACATTTATCAGTTTCATTTTTGTGAAATTCATAAGACTAGGTAGTACCACTTTATGTTGAAATATTGAGGAATCCTTTTCAGAGTGTGGAAGGCTTTTTCGAGCAACTCCAGTTATGGGAATTCAATATAGGTAATATAATATAACATTTTCTTTCAGATGTTTCTGTGATTAGTAATAATTTCTAGAACTAAAATGCTAGTTCACCTCGAATTTGTACCTCAGATGAGCCCGCTGTCCAATAACTCATTAGCCTCTGAAAAGGCACATAAAAGATACTTTGGCGAAGCCATCTCAAATATTCGCAGAAGTTTCTAAAGTAGATGAGAACGTTACGAAATCACAGAACCAGTGAAAATCCAAAAAATCCAACTTCGTTAGAGATTTAAAAATTAAAGGTGCGTTACTTTGATTTTTCCTTTAAGTTATTGAATTAATTCTTATAGTAATTTTATTTCTGTAGGAGCCGGGAATTACACATCAGAAGAGCCAACACAGGAAAGATTTCTACTCATCGCCAACCACACAGTTGGTACCGATGAAGAGAAATGATACTAATTTTCACTACTGACAGACAGTTACACTTTTTTTCCGATGGCACTCAAAGCACCTATTTTAAAATAATTTCGAAGCATACAAGTTGCTTCGTGTATACAGAGTGAACCGAACATTCGCTTTTTCCGAATTTTACGTGTCATTTTTTATTAATCTTTATCAATCGACCGTTTTTGAGTTAGTTCGATTTTATCCCCAAATTTTAAGTTTTCTCTCATGTATATTAAAATGCACTACGATTACAGATTTCGAGCAGAAGTGTCCAAATCCATATCATAGTGAGTACATGCATAGTCCTGGTGACTGCAATAAAAATGATAAAATTTCATACAGGGTGTCCGTGGCTAAGATGTCAATTTGTCATTATTATTAAAATGTTTGAAAGTCCCTTTTTTCGAATAGATCACCCTATTAATGATAAGTAGCCTATCATATGTAGAATACAATTCTTCATCGATATGTATTGGTTTTCCCTATACCTATCTTTAATAGGTTTGAGTCATTTGAGATTATCTGTTCTTTATAGTTATTCGAATTGATTTCAAAGGAGGCTATGCATTTCACATCAAGGAAAACGTGAATTAGATATAAACATTTTCTCCAAAAAAAGATCATGTGATTTTCATGTTAAATGACTATATCCAAAGATATAAATGAAAATAGAGATAAAACGAGAAAACACTCTATACGGAAGAATTTTAGGAGTAGAACATCACAGATATACTCCACGTTTTTTGAAAATGAGATATAATATAACCTATAATTTCGTACTTCCGGCTCAACCAGTGGTGCTCCTGATATTTCATTCTGAAAACGTTGGATTCCTTGATTATCGTATAATGAAACCGAAACATTCGCAGAAATAACGCTTTTTGGTGCAATACTGCATCTTGGAACACATGTCGATCTCATCAGTGGGTTTTATACCCCGAATTATTTTTCGTTTTGTTTCGATTTAATTTTTTTCTTTAGGAATACAATTTTTTGTCGGGGGTAAATACATAAGAGATATTTTTTTATCGATAAATACATGTTTAATTGTATAAAAGTTTTATTGTCATGGCAAACAATCGAGAATCAAGGTAGTGAAAAAATCGCGAGAGCTTGCTCGAGCGAATTTTTCTACTTCCCTTAATTCGAGATTTTTTGCCAAATGACAATGAAATTTGAATACTATTGGAAATGTACTTTAGGGAGATTAATACACAACTACATTATGAAGACAATTTAGTTTGAAATAGAAAATTCAATTAAGAAGTAAGAATTTCAAATCAACAATAAACATTTCAAATTAATAGAAAACATATTAAAATATTGACAAAATATTTAGAGTTTGACTGATCTTCAGTAACATACATATTATCAACATTGAAAGTGCAATAGTTGTATGTTATATTATGACCAGATTTTTTTTGGATATTATTAATGTTTTCCGTAGTAGAATTTTCTTGTATAATGTTTATATCTCTTGTACTTTGGATCCCAGAAGGTTTAGGTCTCAGGTTGTTGATTAAATTAGCATGATGTTCCTCGTCTAACTGTAAATAGGGGCCTCTAATGACTTAGCATTTGCATGTCCAGCCATTTTGATGAGCTGTTCTTCCGGGACACCTGACTTATCAAGATTTGATACGGCACTTGATCGATTTGAGTGATTTGTGATCTTGTTTGTAACATTATCAAGCCCTATTCGTTCCGCAGATTGTTTGATCCATTTTCCGATCTCATTTATCCCAATAGGCATATTTTTGTACCATCCAGAATTGGTTTCATTCCAGTAAGGATTTACAGTCAGAAATAGACGGTCTGACGTAATTCTAGTCGTTTTATAAATGACTTCACAGGGCACACATGAAAATTATTGTGATTAGGCACTAACCGCTTACGTCTGATAATTTTTGTGCTCCACCCTGGTATGTTTTGGAAAAAATCGGGTTGTATTCAATTCTTCCAGTTGGGTTACCATTCGATTTCTTTTCCTCTTTGAAAAAGTGCACTTTGCATCTTGCTGCTTCCCCCCTCTCCAGGCTAGTTCGAGATATATTTCTTCCTTACTTAGGGCAGTTGAACTTTGCTTTCTCTATTTGGGAATTGACTGAAGCTGCTTTCGTTTCGCATTTTTTGGATCCCTTGTTTCTTTGAATTCAATGTCTGCAATGTCTAGATACATATACAGTTATATTTTAGATTTAACATTTATGTCCGTTAAGTATAATAATAAGTGATCGTTAGAGTCTTTGAAGATATCTGTTTAAAGTTTCTTGAATTTGATATTTTTGTCTCTGCTTAATGTATTTCGTACACTCGATTAAAATGTGTTTCACTGTTAGACTTGTAGCACATACTTCACATAAAGGTTTTTCACTGTGTTTTAAGATATATTCGTGGGTAAGGCGTGTATGACCCAGCCGTATACGTGTGATAGTAACCTCATCTCTTCGGCATTTGAACTTGGTTTTACGAGGGAGCACTGATTGTTTAATTTCTTTCAGTTTGGCGTTAGAACGATCCCACTCTTGTTGCCACTTGTTGGTCACTTTCTGTCGGATGTAAGCCCTCGTGTCGCTGAGTACCGTTTGTTCGATTTTTGGGATGTCTTCGTTGGATGTGGTTTCCCGTGCTAGTTTGTCTACTGCCTCGTTGCCGTCCACTCCTACGTGCGACGGTACCCATATTACACGCAATGCTGCTTTTTTCATTTGGAGATAGTAGAGTTCCCTCTTTATCAGCTGAAGTATTGGATGGTTGGGGTATTGTTGATTCAATCCTCATATGGCACTTAGAGAATCGGTGATTATTAGACATTTATCTATATTTTTTTCATTCGCATATTCAAGCGCTTTCAGTATGGCGAAGAGTTCGCCAGTATAGATAGTGCTTATAGTTGGTATTCTGAATGACTTCTGATAATTATCTGATATGGAAGCTGCTGCTACTCCCGATTCTGTTTTAGAAGCATCGGTGTATATGTGGTGGTAACTTTTGTATTTTTCTAATAGTGTAGAGAAGTGAATCCGAATTGTCCTGGGGTTCACAGTATTTTTGCCAAGTTCTGTCAAGCTTAAGTCGGAGATAGGGAGGGTTATTGACCAGGGGGGGTGAATGTTTAGCTCTCTTCATATTAAAAGCCCAATCTTCCATGACTAATCCAAGCTCTTGATTTGGAGTAGTTTCTATGAGTTCATAATGTTTCTCTTTTGAAAATATTTCAAACTGTGTCCATATTGACTTTTGGTTATTTACTGTACTTTTCGGAATAACGTCCTGTACAGCTTTTTCGATATTTTCTAAAGATTATTGACCAAATCTTGCCATTTTGAAACGACGTTGTATAGACCTTTTCATTTAAGCATTTTCGCTGTGCGCATGCGGAACCAACGTTCACTTGTTTTTTTTTGGAGGGGATTTAAACATTTTTCGACGAATCAAATGTTGAGAATAAATGTCACATGTCATCAAATTTTTGGTACATTCAGTGTCGTTCGTTTGGGTCGGTAATGACTTTAGATATTTTGTAAGTGTCGATTTGAACTCTAAACTACTTTTATTACTTCCCGTACTGTTGATTAACCTCCCAGTTCAGTTCAGAAACTGTTTTTGTGGTTGTGTATATAATAATCATGGTTCCAAAGTGCATATCCTGTGAAGAGAAATTCATCGAGAATCAGCCGAGATCTTTCCACCGGTAAGTTTTGCTGTTGATTTTCACTACAATTATGATAAACTAAGTGTCTATTAATCAAGTTGAACTCTCTAAAGTTTTATTCAAATCCAATTGCCATTCATTCTTTCTCGCCTTTTTAAGGTTATGTTCCAAATTATTGAATCTCAAAATCTTTGCAGATTTCCTTTTTGGAAATCATCCATCTCAGGTCTTGATAATATCTGGAATTATTCAAAATGCAAAGGATTCATTCATCAATACAATTCAAAATATTTTATAGAACAAAATATAAGGTATTTCTGGGTGATTCAACCTGCGCAGGTCTTCTGGGGTGGCACAATTCTGTAAATACCATTAACTATTTTCTTGGCCTATGTATGTTTCAAATCGAGTTCATCCCATCAATTATGCAAGATTCCTATAACCAACGACATGTTGACGAATATTAATTTTAATGGAAAATTGGATTGTGAATATTTATTGTGAAATTTTAAAACCACTTTATATCATTTTGAATACCTATGCAATTTATTAACCTGATATCAATGTAATAGATTTCCTGAAGAACCTAGGAGAACTCAGTGGTCATCTTTTCTGGGGTTGGAAGGTGTAGATACCATTGGTAAATTTGTTTGCTCAGATCATTTCACCGAAGAAGACTTTATTACGAAACCTGGTGGTAAAAGATATTTGAAGTTTGGTGCCTTGCCCATCATTCATCAGAAGCCTCCAGTTAGAACACCTCCAAAAATGTGAGTTTCTTTTCATTTGGTTCAGTAGGTAGTATTTTATTTATATTAATAAGAATCTGTCAATATAACAGATCGATGGGTTTTTGACAAAACATTGTAAGCAACAAATTTGTTGAAAATTGGATTTTTCAACCAAATTGTTACTTATGATAATCTACACGTGATTCAACATATTATTTATGCTCATTTGGACATAAGTGCTTGAAATCATTATTGTAAGTGCAAGTTTGGTTCCAACAAAATACCAATAATTGCTATATTTTATTGTAAACGCCAATATTGTGAATTGGGGTTGTTCACGGCTAGCTTTTGTAGAAAAATAGAAAACAACATTTATTTAAATAGGAACAAGAACAATTATCAAGTGAATTAATCTCATTTATTATGGCACGACTGAAAACTAACTCAGAAGCTTTTTTTATGAATCGGTATTTAGTGTTTTTTACATTGAAACTTTGACACAATAAAATAAGGCATGTTCCGAAAAATAACATTACCTTGACCAGTTCAAAAATGAAATTAAATAATGTACTCTACAGGGTGTTCGGACATTTACGACAATATGCTACTGACAGATGATCGTAAATGCCAGAAAATCTTGTCGGTTACGATTCTGTTTCTGTCGCTTATGATCATATTTTATTCCCATGATGACAGAACAATGCAACACGCAAAAACCTAATAACGATTACTGCAAAGTGGAGTGAACTTTAACCTAAAAATTGCATTACGTTATATTGCGAGATTACGCTTTGTAGCTGTTCAAAATATCGAATTTGATACCAACAAAACATCTCATGAGTATCTTAAGTGACAAATCCAAATCGAAGAAACTTTGAAATTGTTTTGACAAACTAGCAATATTCAATGAAAATAATAACTTGCACTGGATTTTATTCACTTGAACGATTTTTCGCCGAAATAAATAGAGTCCTACACATTTTGAGAGTTCTGAGTATTGAAATAAAGACAGTGTATGAAAAAAAAGCTTCCTGTGGAATTTTACTTTTATCGCTTATGATGTTTTGTCAAAAATCAATCGATATTGTCACTAGAATTACAATCTTCAGCTTGTGTCTCTGAAAAAGTTCGCATTCAAAAGAATAAACACACACACATTTAAAAAAATACACACATTTTTATATTTTAATTTAAATTTGAATAAAACTGTACCAACATTAGATTAGTTTTGAAACACTATTTTCTGTTCATACAAATTTCATGGAGACTATGGATGTTCTTGAGCTGCCTAAATTAATTTTAAATATTTCTGAATATATATTTATATTCAATTGTCATCCAGTACTCAATGTCATCCTCATATATAAATCTTCAATTTATAAATATAGGGAATTTTCTATGCAGAGAGAGGTACTACTCACATGTTTATCATGCTGTATAACTTGTTACTTATTATAGAGATAGTAATAATTTTATTTTTTGTAGTACATTCGATTTGCCACAATTTGGTGCCATTCTGCCAGAGGAATCTGTGGAGCCTGCTTGGAAAAGGTATTCTAAAATGTTAATAGTTATCGATATTCTGGGGATATTTGTATTGTTGCTGAGAAGATTCTCCCTCTAAGAGCTAATTTTGAAGATACCTGGGGACGACCTCCGACTCAGTAGCTGACAGATCAGATGTAGTCAGTCCAGATCGATTGTGATCCATCATGACAGATCATGATCATAATCAATCCTGAGTGGTTTCCAAGTCACTAGAGGCACACAGATATTTCTGATGCCAATATCTGAAAAAAAATTTTAAACCTAACAGAACATAGTCAAAAGCACATTCTTTCACTAAAATGAAGTTTCTGGGGTCCCTGATCCAATCAATATTTGTCAAATTTACACATGCGCTGTTTTTATCTTGATGATATGAGTATATGTGCATGCTACAGTTATTGTATGTTGACTTTTATGCAGTCTATTGATAACTTGAAATTTCAGACTATTGGAAAAATTAATCTTCTATATATAGAGCATATATACACAATTTCAACAAAATTCACTCATATTTTCTATATGGTATATTTTCCTTGTACAATCATAGAAAATGTTTGGAATACAGTTCATAAGACACTTTTCAAATATCATGTTCAAGTATTCGTGAAAGGAGGGTCAGAATAAGAGCGGAAATATTTTAATTCAACCCAACATTTCGGTTATTGTATTTAACGATAATCGTGGAAAAGGATCAAAACATTTGTAACATAAACTCAGATAAGAAAAATATATCAATAATTTCGAGGGATATTAAATACATTAGTTAGAGTTAAGAGTTCAAAATGACTAGTGAAGTTTGTCAATATATTTTCTTTTGTTGATGTTGAATTTATCTTTCTTGATTTCTATCATTTCTCGTAATAGTCTTTTATTGAGAGTGGGCTGGTATTTTCGGAATCAAATTTGTTTTTTTTTTATTGGCTGGTAGTAGAGTTGCTCTAGTTAGCTCACTATGGAGTAATCAACACACAAACTGATTGTTACTAAACGTTTGGCCCTGGATATTTCAAAATTCAAAAAGTGATATATATGAAGTTTTATTCAGGTTGATTAGAATTATTAGCAAAGCCTGAATACCAATAACAAACTTTTCATTGCAGTAATTAAAAAAATGCAGATTTTGTGATCATTGATCTTGTTTTCAAATTAACTTGGGGAAACTCTTATGAATATCTTGTTTTCATTGAATTTTATATACAACTAGCCAAGTTTTACGATTATATTACTTAAAAATAAAAAAGAGAAATATGACAATTTTCCTTTTTTTTATATGATTATTTCTTCAGGTCTTATTCCTTTTTTTTCCACAGCAAGTTATACTACATATTGCATACAGAGTTCTGAAACCTTTTGAGTGAAGACATTTCCTGAAAAAACTCAACCTGGCCTTTATTTCATGATGTATCCTGTTATCCAATGAGATGTTTTCCATGAAACACAGAACATAGATCCAACTGTAAAAGCATCCATCGAAGGTGAATCTGAAGAAAGTCAACTAATACAACAGAGACCCAAAATTTGTGTATCAATATCACAGGAGGTAACAGGAGAAATATACAAGGTTTGTTTTGGTTCGAAGTCAGGACGATTCCGAATCGGTTCTAAAGAGTAGGACAAACGTAGCGTGAAATATTTTATTTCAATAAACGACTGTGTAACTACTTGGGGCGGTTCTAGGACCATCCCTACTGCAAACCAAAACAAGCCTAGTGTCTGTGCACAAAAAATCTGGCTGTGTTTTTCAGTTACATTACTTTATTTTTGCTGTATTGTTTTTCCTCCGCCATGAGCATAGGAGAAGAGAAACAATGATCATTGGAAGTTTATGTCAATAAGTTATTCATTTGTCTTCAATTATAACTGATATTTATGATAAAATATCTTTATTGGCATGAAATTTAATACATCAAATGGCCATTGACAGTTCTTCAACCTGTGGGTTTAACAATAATTGATTTATGTATGGTAGATAAATAAATTGACAACTACAAAGTAACATTGACCAGAAGATTAACTATTTCATCAACGTGTTTTCTGGGAATTTGAATTTCTAATAAACCTCTTTGTATCATCATGGGTTAAATGATTTCCATTGTTGAATTTTTTTTTCGAATTTGCATTTTTTTATTTAGTATTAATGTATGGTTTGTTAGTATTTTTTGTTGAATGACTTGAAAGAACTTCTGTGATATGATGTATATTTTCTGATGTTTTGTATTGTAACTTTAAAGATATAGGATAGGACATAACTATATAGAATGCTGCAACATTCTCTTGGTGCAAAAATTGATAATTGAAAAATATTTTCATTGTGTATGAATTCACAACTACTTACACGGAACAACAGTATTTTTTTTAGAAACCCAGGTATGTTATGTTCTTTTGTATTATATGTATGTTTTATGAATATAATTTTAAATGTAGACAGCAGCAGTGTCGTTCTGTAACCTTCTGCAGTTTTTGAGTCAATACAATAATAATGGTTTGAATAATCCCAAGAAAAGTAGAAATGTTCATAATAGGCATAAAATATAATATATAACAACTAAACATGACTTGAATATGTATGAATTATTTTTTAAAAAGTTTTGCCCAATTTATAGAGTGAATCAAGAACAAAAATTTAGAGACTATATATAGGTATATATAAAAGATTGTGGCATATCAGACAAGTTATTAAATTAATGAAAAAGTGATTCACAAATATGCGGAGGCACCTATGTCCTAATAGCTCAGTTGGTTAGAGTGTCTGACTAGAGATCTAGAGGTCGTGGGTTCGAATCCCGCTTGAGGATGTTTTTTTTTCATTAATTTAATAACTTGTCTGATATGCCACAATCTTTCTGTTCATGTATTTTTCACAGACGCAATTTTCCACTTCGTATTATATATATATATATATATATATATATATTTTAATTGAGTAAGTCGTTTAGTTTATACAAGTTCTTCAAGGTACTGGTATCTGAATATGTATTTTTTTCATTTTATTTTGTATTATTTGCAATGGTTCGAATCCTGTTTGATATTTGAACCATTGGCAATAGCTGACATTCTTTAATTTCAATGTGTCAAATACATGATGTTTATTTATATTTGCCACTCAGTAGCTATGCAACATATGGGATTTTTTTATCGAAAGAACTTTTCAGGGTGATCAGTTCTGCATGCCTGATAGCAAGCACACCATGTTTTCAATAATTTCCAAAAATAATTATCATAACACATTCATATTACATCTCACAAGATTAGAATAGAATCAAATAATAGTTTCATAATATCAAGAGCTGAATTTGATGGTATTTTAGACAGGATATCTGTTTGTTACACAAACTTTTAAATGCTGAGCTTTACTGTCCCGTCTTGGTCTTATTGATCTCCATGTACCTCTCAGAAATACTTATTTATTCAAACCAAGTAATCACAGATGTAATTATGGCATGCACTCGCCACTATCACATATGTTAACTAACGGCAACAAAGTAGATCTTGGTATTTTCTCTTTCACTGTCATCTTTAAAAAGTAAACTGAAATACTGTAAGGCACTGTGATAATAGTTATGATATTGTGATAATTGATATAAAAGTATATATATATATATATATATTATATATATATATATATTCTCTGTCTATGTGAAATCATAGTTTTAAGTTATAGTAATAAGTATGTTAGTTTAAGGAATGATGAATTATACTTTAATTGTAATTGTAAAAAGGGGTTACCCGTTTCTAATTAATTATTTTAAAAAAGTATTTGGCAGAATCAATGAAACAACATATTAACAACCATTTATTTATTGGAAAAAACTGATAATGCATAATTTTAAACAAAATTGAAATAGTATTCTTATAAAAAATGTAATATGAAACAAAAACAGTATTTCTAGATTCATTTAGAAATTATCTTAATCTATTTTATTTTCTCTTCTAATGAAATAAGCAAAGGGTAAGTTATTGTCATCTGAAAGATCTGTGGTGAGATCCAATAAATCTACTACGAGCTAGTTATGTTTTCATTTAATTAACTCGACGTTCTTATAAAAATGGTGTAAATACACTACTCCTGCATAAATATGCAGGAGTTGTAAGTTCCCGGAAGTTAAATTACAATTTTACAGATTTTCTTCTTTTCTGCTATATTTGCCAGCCAATTTCTGCAAAGAAAGCTTATCACTCACTCCGGTGAGCACATCCTAGAAACGGATTTTTTTCTGAACCGTCTGGGATTTCAACCATAGTAGGATTCTTTAACGAGCCCAATATCCATTGATTCTAGTCCAATGGATATTGGACTTGGCATTTACAATATATTCACCACATTGTTCGAGCTTTTGATGCAAGTGTACTCTTCAAAGTACCAATCACGATCGATGTTGCTTCAAATATCGAATAACAGTCAACCTGAAGAGCTACTCATGCCCCAAAACATGTGAGATTCAAGTCATAAGAAAATTTGCCCAACTTTTGTCTTTCGACATATTCTCATTGAAAACTAATCTAAACTTCTTGTGACTAATAACTTGAGATAATGCTTAAAACACCGAAAAGATTATTGAAAATGGTATATATTTTAAATTAAGGTATTACCAGAAAATCAAAATCAGAGTTTTTCACTGTCAGGCAGGAGCGGTCGCAGCCCAAGATGTTGGGGGTGTCAACTTGGCTCAAGTACAGTTCCAATGACAACTTTAACAATGAAACAAGTTAGCATATGGAAATATTTTTTTATAAAATAGAGAGTTAACAGAAACCTCAATCACAAACTAAAAAGAAGTATATTACTTTCAGAAAGTTGGGATATATATTTAGAAGGGCTAAGCCGTCCTCCACCTTTCCAACACTTTCTCCTAGCCAATTTTTCAGAGCTTAAAATAAAAAATGAGCTTTTAGAAATAGCCGTACGTATGGCGAGGTTAGCCAAAATTCTAAATGAAATGCTGGATATTTGGATAGAGGTCATATAGCCAGAAACAATCATTTGAACACTGTTAGAAACACTCATCCTGAAAATTTCCTTAAATGTCTTTTCTGTTAAGCCTCTAGGGAGTTAAGTATCAAGGTACCCCTGCTCGTTCAACAGATCGTAATGATCCTCATTTACTTCACTCGTCCAACACTCATCCTCTGCAAACATATTTCTGTCTGTGAGAGGACTGTGACCCTGACCACAGGGGTAGTGGCGAGACCTCTCTCACCCCTTCAAAAAAAACAAGAGGTCATTGTAAAAAAACTTCGGTTGTAGGAGGCACACAACTGGGCACTTTCGAAATATTTATTTTCTGCGAGCTCCTGCCTCCACTTCGAAACCCATAGCTGATTCTCTCTAACGGCAGTGGAAGAAGAAACCCCCAGTTATGGGTATAAAATTCTGACGTGTTCTTCACATTGAAAAGGTTTTATTCAGTGTATTCGGATTTTGTTATAAAAATGCTTGAGCCAAAAAGGTTCAAGGTATCTGCAGAAAGGTGAGCGGTCTTTCAGATCAGGCATTATGCTGTCTAGAAAAGAATCCCCTCTGGTTCTCTGCTGGATGGTGCCATGAGTCTGCCAATATAGTTTTAATTTGAAGGTGGTATACAATTTCCATGTCGTTCCAGAAGTGCAGCACTTGAAGAAAAGCACATTCATAATCATTATGTTTTTTTTAAATAATTTCCATTACCAAAAAGCAATTATACATGTAATAAAAGTGTAATGAGATAAAAAGTTACTGAAATCAATGAAATGTTTTTTCAAGTCTGCTTCAAATATTCACGTTCGAAAAACTTTAATATTTCCATCAATACCATTTAAGTAAATATTAAAATTTATGTTGTATTGGGTTATAGTGTTTTTGATTCCATTGCTCAAATGTTAGCAGTTGGTATTTATTTCATTTTCGTAAATCATCAGATTTTTCGAATCTGTGGGAAGATTTTGGGGGTGTTCAAGACCACTCTGCTTTAGATGAGTACAACCACCAAGATGCCCTGGATAACTTGCTAAGCACTAAGTGCCTATTTCATTGTGAATAACCGACTAGAAACACAATCAGTTTTCTTTGTTGTAGTATGAATCCACAAAAATAGGTTGAACTCCGATTCTTTGAAGACGTTCAGGCTTCGTTTTGTGTTGTAATCATATCATGAAATTAACATCTGGATCTGGAGAATAACCTAATATTAACAGGTTAATTCTGAAAAATACATGTACTTCGATATCAATCCATACAGATGTATGCTTATTTGGTTTGAATTTAGGATTTGTCTTTATGTTTAATAACCTAACCTCAATCTAACAAAGGGGCGGTACGTACGGCGGAACGATGAAACTCCTTAATTTAAAGACCATTTTTGCCGTAGACGAAAATTTCATTTGAATTTATTTAAACGTCTTCTGCACACAAGTTAAGTTTTGAATATGTACCCTAAAAAATTTGGAATACCTACTTCCATGTCGTTGGTTCCGCAAAAAAAAGAACAAATGCTATCGCTGTTAAATGAAAAGGTCTATTGAGAAAACTCGAAAATAATCTGACAGTGACAGTTGTCAAAGTATTGAATCCTGAATGCTACCATTCACGGTATAGTTGTACAAAAGCAAGGTGCATATTTATCAGTCATTGGGAAAGCTAGGTAGCTTTTCATCATTAAAAATGACTGTTAATTGGTCGATCCTAAGAAATTCAAGAAATCTCACTAGTTCTTAGGAATTCGACACCATTCGTAAAAAAGTCCGGTCCTGCTAAGTATACGGACGACACTGCGTCAAATCGCTTAAAGTAAAAAAGCGTACTAAAGTTAATTTTTCGAACTCTTAAAGGTCTTGTACCTAAAAGGTGTAAGAAAAACAACCCATCTATCCACCACATTGGAGGCAGCTCCAGCATCCACGGCTGAAGACCTTTTTCCAACCCCTGGGATCACCGTTAGGCCCACTGGTAATTGCGATCTGGCATCGAAAGAATCGGTGCTTCTGGGGATCGGCTCTCTCTCGAAGGCCGATCTACTAGAAGTACTGGGGACTTTGCTGGCCTCAATTGGCGGAGATCTAGTGAGAATACCAATTATTAGTTCGCTGATGAAAGCCAAAAACGACGTCGGAACATGTGACAATGTGCCTGCCACGAAAAGACAGAAACCAAACCCTTATCCACCACTGCCAGTTTCCAGAGTAAAACCTCAATCTACTTCTCAAGTAATGCGAAGAAGCTGTAGATCAGCAATACCTAGTACATCAGCTTGTAAAAATGATAAAACTATTGCTATTTCTAATAGATTTGATCAACTCTCAAATATGACGGAGGATGACATGAACGTCACCCAGCTCGATAATTTCTCGAATCCAGGGGCGGACTCAGCTCCTGCGCGTATTTCGAATGCGGGTACAGAAAACGAAAATAACAAAATTCAAAATTGTACAGGAGGCCAAAGTAACCCCTCCATAACCTTTCTGGATGAAAATTATGACAAAATTACACCGACAGATGACGTCAACATGGAATCAACCAACATGACGGACCAACCACCAACGGAAATGACTCCACGCACGATACAAAAACAAAATGTGCCCCCTATCACTGTTAGGGATAAAAATAAGTGGGCCACAGTGAATTCGTTATTCAAATCAAATAACATTAAATTCGATAAGCTGGCAAAGAATGTCTATGACGGCATCAAAATTTTTCCAAATTCATCAGATGACTATCGCAAAATCTCTAGTATTTTCAGGGATAAAAAATCCCATATCATACATATAGTCTTCCTGAAGATAAAAAGCTCAGGGTCGTATTTAGGGGCATCCCAGAGTTTCTAACATGTGATAATATCAAAGCCGAGCTGATTGAGAGGGGGTTCGCCCCGGAGTCAGTGGCTCGACTCCATAAATTAAATGGGGAGAAAAAGGCTCTGCCCCTAATCCTCGTTATTATTGATAAAGAGCAGAGAGACATTTTTAATATCAAAGACATCCTCAATGTCCGTGTGACAGCTGAGCCGCAGAGGCCCAGGGCTTCTGTGGGTCAGTGTCACAGATGTCAGAAGTTCGGCCACTGTCAGCTGAACTGCAGTGCCGTCCCCGCCTGCGTCAAGTGTGGGGAAAATCATATCACTAAGGATTGTCAAAAACCTAGAAATGAAAAAGCAACGTGTGCGAACTGCAGTGGGGAGCACACTGTGAATTATCGAGGATGTCCCAGATGTCCTCGAATAAGGCGTAGGGTGAACCCCACGGGCACCGAGCATCACAATCCCAGATATTTCCCCGCAAACTCGGGCAGGACACAGGCGGGGGTGTCATATGCAGCGGCGGCTGGTGACAACCCCCCTGCCCAGCCAGCTCAAATTAACAGCCCCAGAGACATTCTTTCCACTTCAGATCAAATGAGGGCGCTGTTTGCACAGTTCGCTGAAGCTGCTGCAGTATTTTCACACGGTTTTAATCCCGATTGATGGGTGAAAGGCAGCTTCCGAATTTCATCAAAGCAGTGAGTTGGAATTGTAACGGACTTCTTCAGAATAGACTTGAGTTTCAAGAGTTTCTTGTAGATAACAACATTGATGTTGCTTCTCTCTAAGAGACTCGTCTTAAAGGAGAAACTGTTAGATTTCCTAACTACAAAATGCTCAGAAATGATCGACTTGGACGTCCGGGTGGTGGCGTTGCCATTTTGGTAAAACGTTGCCATCCGCATGTTCAGCTTGGCATTTCCGATGAGGATACCCATGGTATAGAAACAGTAGGCATTGTTTTCGACACGAGGAGTGGTCCTCTGCGTATGATCAGTGCTTACAATCCTCCGAACAATCGAATACTTCCTGAGGCGCTTGAAACACTCTTGATGGAAACAGATCAACCTGTTTTGGTCATGGGTGATCTGAACGCTAAGCACACACAATGGAGTCATGTTACCAACATGAATGGTAGGCGACTGTGGCAACATTGTGACAGGTATGAATACCAGGTGTTGGCCCCAGGTGAGCCGACGCATTTTGGCCACCTCAGACCTGACGTACTTGACATTGCCCTGGCCAGGAACATCACCTGGAACTGGGACATCCACGTTCTCTCCGAGTTGGGCTCTGATCACAACCCGGTGATTTTATCACTAGGGGGCGATCCACCGCCCCAAACAGATCGTCTGTGTACAAAAGTGGATTGGGAGAGATTCAGTTCACTCCTGGAGACAGCTCACTGCGCTCCTGAGAGAATGGATTCTCCAATTGAGTTGGATGAGGCCGTAGCGCGTTACGAACTCACCATCAAGAATGCTTTGGAGGATTCCTCTCGCAGAGAACCGGCTCCTAAGTTTCACGATGAATTTCCTCGACGTATTAAAGATCTTATTCGTGTGCGAAATCGAGCGAAGAGGGCTTATCAAAGGAGTCTGTTCCCTGCGGACCGAATCCGAGCTAACGAATTGAATAGGGAGGTTAGAGAAAACATATCAGAATTCAGGAATGAAAGATTTGGCACAACACTTCGAAATTTAGAGAATAGTGATCAACTTTGGAAACTTCATCGAAATTTAAAAACAAAAAAATCTGATTTTCCCCCTATTCATGGTGAGGTTGGTATGTGCTATAACCCTTAGTCCAAAGCTCAAGCCTTTGCAGACTCGATGGAAAGGCAATTCAGATTGAATGAGCATCCAGATGATGATCTGGATCGAGAACTTTTGCTGGAAGATCGGGTTCGTCGTACTCTAAGTTATCAATTGATAAATGTGTATAATGATGTCCGGACTCAGGTAGTATTAATCAATAATTCTCTACGCCTTGAAAGATTCCCTCGAAGGTGGAAGCATGCCATCGTAGTTATTATTCCAAAGGAGGGACGAAATCCGACCTTCCCGCAAGATTATAGACCTATCAGTCTGCTTTGCAGTTCAGCTAAGTTGGCTGAAAAAGTCGTTCTAGAAAGGCTTGACGAAGAAGTGGAGGACAGAAATGTCCTACCGAATGAGCAGTTTGGCTTTAGGCGTGCTCATTCCACCGAGCTTCAGGCTCTGAGGCTGGTGGAAGACGCCATAACATCTTTTAATGTCAATAACAGTGCCCATATAATACTGTTAGATATCAGTAAAGCTTTTGATAGAGTTTGGCATGAGGGCTTACTCTCCAAACTCATTGACTTCCACCTGTCACGGAGCCTGGTGAAGTGGATCAAGTCGTTCCTCGTGGGTAGGACATTTCAGATAAAGGTCGGCAATTCTCTCTCGGGTTCGAGAGAAATTGAGGCCGGCGTTCCTCAGGGGGCAGTGTTGTCTCCATTATTATACGCCCTCTATACATCCGATATTCCAAGGAGTGAACACGTGAAGATATCCCTATTCGCTGACGATACGGCTTTGCTTTCCTCTTCAGCCAACCACTTGATGGGTGTCGTTTACTTGCAGAATGCATTAAACGACCTCCAGCAGTGGTACCTGGTGTGGAAGATAAAGTTGAATCCTGACAAAACGCAGGCAATTTCGATGGGACGTAAGAGAAACAACCCGGAGAGGGGTGTGTCTGTCTTTGGAAGGGAGATAGAATGGTCAGAACAAGTCAAGTACCTGGGGGTTACGGTGGATCACCGGCTCACCTGGAGACCACACGTCAAAATTATTAAGGGCAAAATTGCAAAGAAGATCTGCACATTATATCCACTGATCAACAGGAAGAATAAACTCTCCCTGAAAAACAAAGTTCTGATTTATAAAATGATGTTCAGACCTGTCATTTTGTACGCCTCAGCCGCCTGGGGCCAAACCTGCAAGACTTGCATTCGCGTCCTGGAACGGGCGTAAATGAAAGTCCTGCGTATGATAACGAATGCTCCGTGGTATGTGCGGAACGATCGGATCCTTGAAGACTTGAACCTGCCTTCCATCAGGAGTATTATCAGAGACCGCAACCGAAAAGTTTTCGATTGCGCAATAACCCATGAGAACCCCCTCGTGAGGGAAGCCACTGATTATAACATAGACGACCCCTCACGCTTTAAACGTCCCAGGCACTCTATAGAGTGATGGGCTACTTACCAATCCATACTGGGTAGTGAAAGCTGCACCCTCTATAGAAATTAATATTTTTCCCAATTCAGATTCAAACTTCTCTTCTCAGCCATCTTTGAGAACCATCATCATGGAAAGTGCTAGAGACCGGTCTCTTGTCCTTATCCAGTCAAAATTCTAAATTCGTGAATGGCTGTTGCCCACTTATTTGATGTCCAAAGAGTAAGAGCCTTCGGGTTACACTTGACTTTAGTAACAGTGATAGGAGATCATGAACAAAAAAATAGTTCTTAGAATAGGCGTGTATTAATCAGCGAAATGACACAAGATTGGTGAATTTCTTTGCTTCTGCTGATAGTTTGGAGTTGTTAATAAGTGTGTTGGTCTTCTTCTCGAGATAGGTTGTGGGGTCACGTTTGGTGGTCTGATACTCGGGAGAGTTTAATAGTGATCTTATCTTCTCGACATAGTCTGAGGTGTTGAGAATCACTGTGGCATTGCCTTTATCTGATGGACGTATGATTATGTCTGAGTTACTGTGAATAGTTTTCAGGCATCGCCTTTCAGCAGGTGTGATGTTGTTGTTTGCTGGGAGTTTTGCTCTCCTGATAGTGGTGGCAATGTCGTGTCTAGTTTCTTCCACGATGTTTTCAGGAAGATGGGCTATGGCACTTTCTACTCAGGTGATTCTGGTTTCTGTTGGGATAGTGTATTGGGAGTGATGAAAAAGTTCAATCCTTTTGAAAATATATTATGGGTGGTGTCATCGAGTGGCGTGTCGGAGACTGGAGGATTGTGTATGGTAGTGGGTGAAGTGGTGTACTGTAATAGGGATGACAGTTTCTTTTCTGCCTTTTCTTGGGTTATTCTAGATAAAAGGTCCCAGACTCCAGGATGGATGTTCGCTGATGAGAGTTTGCCAAAACAGTGATATAGAGAAGAGTTAGTGATATCGGGGTTTCGTCTGATGCCGTGAATGGATTTACGAATCAGAGCCTAACTGGACATTCTAATAATTATTGGAAAATCCACCCGCGTTCGGTTTTTTTCATACCATTCCTAGATAACTTTTTTTTAATACGCATGGTTACTTGTTTCATCTAGAACCTTCACTTTCACCTTAAAAATAAAAGAAATTTAATAAAAAAATTCTTGTTCATAATTCGAACTTCTGATTTGGAAACTTGTGGTGTAAAAAAACGTACTAAACTTACCAATTCTGAAATTATATTACTGTTTGAATTCCTCTTTTATTTTGTCATGGAAATTTATATTGACGAAGACTTCTTATTGCAGTTTTAATATTAGATTAAGAATCTATAAAAAATTATGTTACCAAGTCTTATTTTTTTGTTAGACATCGTTGAAATCGTTGAAAAGTCGATCCCTGACGTGCTTTCATGAAGTTGACTTCGAAATGGCTACCTGTGCGCCAGCGCATGATCTTTAATGAAATAACTAATAAAAAATATTTTGAAGACAAGCTATTATTTGATTATTTTTTGTGGAATTATTTGTTTTTGAAAACTTTGTCTCGCGAAGTGTTCATAGAAGTAGGTATCAGATAATTTGATTGGGCAGTGGTTAGTAACAACTTGTCGAAGAAGGTAATAATTTTATTACAATTCGCGCGACAAGCTTTTTGAAACCAGACAATCCAACAAAAAATAAATAAATAATTGTCAGCGAAAACTTATTTTATACGTTTTAGTACACGGCTTGAAAAAAAACTTGTCTTTAAAAAGAGTTTTTATTAGTTATTTTACGTTTTGCTTTTCGGTTAGTTCGTCTTAATCTGTTCATTTCTAAGAGCATCGTTATGTTAACAGAATTTTTGTAATCCAAAAAAGATGTTTGAGGAATATAATGGGTATGGAAAGAACTGATAGCTGTAGAAGTATATTTCCGAAAGTAAATGTACTTACTCTCGTGGGATTGTATATTTATGAAGCAGTAATTTTTGTGAAAGAAAATATTGAACTTTTCAAAACACTAGAACACAAGTATAACACTAGATTCAAAGAAGATCTAGTCACAGACCTTAAAAGATTTACTTATATTCAAAAAAATGTTGAATTCTCAGTGATAAATTTTTTTAATCATGTCTGACCATTAAAAAAAAATGCCAAATAATCAAATAAAGCATCATCTTAAGCAGTCATTAATCGAAAATTCCTACTATACACTGGAAGAATATTTTGCCGATAGTCCTATATAATCACAGTATTGCTAACTATATGTGATAAATTAAAAATGTAATGTACCATAGATATAGAATATCTGTATAATATGATATTTTAGTTCATAAGCTTTTATACTTGCTATCTTCTATTTTATTTATATTTTTGACATGTTCTACACCCGTTTGGGTATTATGTATTGTACACATGAACGAATAAAGACTATCTATCTATCTATCTATCTATTACAAAGTCTCTTCACGTAAGTTTAGAGCTGATGTCATGTTCAGAGCTGATCATGATCTCCGACCCCAAAAACACCCACACACCAATTTTGAATGGAAACTCGTCCGTCATCGTGAAGTCGCCATCATGAATTTATAGTTTTTGACGAAAAATTCATAATCTCCGAACCTGAAAACCCCCACATACCAATTTTGAATAAAATTTGACCATAATCAGAAAACTCGCCCTCCATCTTGGGGCCGCCATCTTGAATTTATAAACTTCGACAAAAAATTCTCGATCTCCGACCGCAAAAATCACTGCATACAAATTTTGAATCGAATTTGACCATAATCAGAAAACTCGCCCTCCATCTTGGGGCCGCCATCTTGAATTTGTGAATTTCGACCAAAAATTCATAATCTCCGACCCTGAAAACTCCATAATACCAATTTTGAATCGAATTGGACCATAATCACAAAACTCGTCCTTCATCTTGGGGCCGCCGTTCTGTATTTATAAATTTTGACAAAAGTTTCATAATCTTCGACCCCGAAAACCCCCACATACCAATTTTGAATCAACTCGGACCATAATTACAAATTTCGTCAGCTTTCTTAGAGCCGCCAGTTTTTTTCCAACAAAAATTCCATAATGCATTGTCACCGGAATTATGAACATCTGCCAAATTTCAAATTAATCGGACAAAGTTCACTTCCAAGATTTGACTCAAACTAACAAACGAACTAACTAACTAACATGTGAAAAACTAAAAATAAAAGGTTGTAATAAGAAGGGATATTTTATTAAGACTACTGTAGAGTGAAAGAGACAGATATATTGGCATATTGGCCAGCAATGGACTAGCCTACAGTAAAAGTGTTAGTGTCCTACTTGAGTCTGCTCTGATTGTGACGCACTTTCCGTACCCACTGGTATTTTGATTTGTGCTCTGAAATTGGTTTGGCTTTGCCTACAAATTAGGTTTTAGGCCATAAAGTCTATATCGCGGGAGGTAAAATACTTTTTGATCTTTAACGTTGAATAGGAATATCATTCAGAAGTGGACAACGTTTGAAATGAGCGTAGGTGACACTAGAACGAGGCAATGTTGTGAACGATTCTTATTGACTAAAAACCCAAGAACCCCAATTGGCAATATGGGTTTAATGTATTTCTTTACTAATTATTTTTGTGCTGTTATAGGTATCCCAATCGACATCCTCCGGACTATCGTGTGATTCAAAGAGTCCAAATAAGTATTCCCGAAACAGACATAGGCGGTATGAGTGACGGTAGACCTACAATGGATGTGGATAAAGGAGTTCTGGCTGAAGTGGATACTGACTTTTCTAATTCCGTGCGGAATATTGGACGCAGAACGAGCACAGCTGAAAGCACGGTGTACGTCAATCTACAAAGATACCAACTGTATCCTTATCACGTTCATAGTCTTTGTACAGAAGATATGACTTAATAAACATACATTATGTGTCTAGCTGGAAATTGGAAAGTCCCTACGCCATACGATAAGCCCAATCCCAAACGCAGTTCAAAATAAATCTGTGGACTGGTATATTGAATCGGCAAGTTATAGGCCCGTATGAGCTGCCACCATCATTAACAGAAGAAATGTACTGGCATATTTTTACAAAACCAACTTCCTGAATTTTTGTAGCATGTGCCGCTCCAGACAAGACATGTGGTTGCAAAATGACGGCTACCCGACACACTAAGCTCGAGTGTTCAGAGGCCATGCAAATCAACGATACACACAAAGGTGGATCGTGGGCCTGATCCCTATTATATGTCCACTGAGAACGCTACCTAAATCCATTGGATTTCTGTTATTGGGGCTTTCTAGAAGACTTGCATCACATTGAGGTTACATCAATCATGCAGCTACCTGCAAGAATACAGTTCCCTGAATTATGGGATTCTTTATTAAAAGATGTAGGGCATGCATAAAGGCAAGTAACGGTCATTTCGAGTATCTTTTTCCAATGAAAAATATTCATTAGTATTAATCTTGTCTGCCACTTGGAATTGCCATAGAAATTATTCTCAAAGAGAAAAGTTGAACAGCAATATCATTTCATAATAAACAACTTTGGTCAAACACGTTTGTGATAACAGTCACAGTTTTCCATATGAGAATGTTGCAATGTTATACAAAGAAACAAACTCACACGAAAGGGTATTCCTAGAATTGACCAAAATATCCAAACAATCACTGTCAGTGAATTCTAAATAAGAGATAGAAAGGCATTATCTACACATATATACTCCACAGAAGTAACAACTATCATACAACCCCTAATACATTAACTCCCAATACCCGATGATGGACCCAGCACCTTCTATAAAACGACTGGCATCACTGTGAGATGTCAATGTCACTGTACAACGTAAAACACTTGTATGACGAGTGACAGACACTCTTACCATATGATTGTTTGATGTTCATAAAATCGGATGTGGAATCATCTGCGACTTTAAGATAATCTTTAGTTACTATCTTCCATCGTTCAAGAGAGGTATTCATGTTGAAAGGGAAAACATCCTCAATTAAATATTGAATAGAAATATTTTTCTAAAAATAGAAAAATCTACGACAAAAAAATTTTTTTTGTAATATTTATCCTCTGTTTATTTTTCACTGGCAGCACGACTTCGTGGTCTCAGGTATAAAATAAATATAAATCATAGGCGTTACATTTCTTACCAAAATGTAAGACGGAAATTCAATGATACTTATTACGAACTTTTATACTGTAAACACGGATTTACTTAAGAGCAAGTTATGAGAATATGGTTAAATACCTACAAAATGAACATATAATAATACCTATTCCCCTCACACTTGTTATTATGAAGGAATTGAGGTAAATATTTGAGCATAATTACTATAGTAAATAGTCAGGTCGAAATAAAATATTCAGATGGAAATTCCCGAGGTACACTTCTTTAACTGTACATTCGTTTCTAAGAATCGGACATTATTACAAAATGAGGGTTCTTAGTTAATACCTCATAATAAAATTGGCTTACTTCTTAGGTGAAAATAATACAATTTGAAATTGTTATTATGAAGGATAATGAATGCAAAGTGGATCATTAAATGGTATCAAAAGCAAATAAATAAAGGAATTCTGGGTTTCCCCCGTCGGCTAGTTTCTACAAAATACAATGGAATACTGTTTCACTGTGGAGGGGAATCCGTGATGAGCTACTGCTCATTCTTAATACGTTTGTGATCTCTGAGTCGTGTTCATGAAAATGGCAACGGGTGCAAACTTTGAACCAATTAAACCCAATACATTTGTTGCATACCCTGTAAGAGAAAAAACTATAGTGCTTAATGTGCATGATGCACTTGTTTATCAACAACCCACGAGTCCCGTTCGCCAGATAGTGTCTACATGTTCTAATACGACGGGAGTGAGTGAAAGAACAATTTACAGGTTTTTAAACGAGAGGAAAAGTGGAGACATTAATGCACCAAAACAAAATTCAGGAAGGAAGTCACTATCAATCGATGACTTTGATAGGACCGCCAACCGAAGGAAAGTTCACTCTTTTTATAAAAAATAATGAGAAACCAACAATAGACAAAGTTCTACGGTCAATTCAGATAGACGAAAATTTACCACAAATAGGCAGAACCAAATTATGGAAACTTTTACGTGAGATAGGCTTTTCCTGGGAAAAGCAGAATAGAAAGTCCCTCCTTATAGATACAGAGGAAATTGTGCGTTGGGGAAGAAATTATTTAAGGACGATCAGGAAGTATCGATCTGAAGGAAGGACAATTTATTATTTGGACGATACATGGCTTAACGAAGGACATACTGTGCAGAAAATATGGGTCGACACTAACATAAAAACTTCTCGCCAAGCAAGTCATGGAAGGATATTCCACTGGGTGACTTGCACCGATCGGAAAAGGGCATAGGTTAATTATCACCCATATTGGAAATGAGCATGGAAATGTCGATGGTGGTTTGCTTCAATCCGTTTCGAAATCAACAAATCAATACCACGAGGAGGTGAATGCGGATGTGTTTGATGACTAATTTTCACAAACGATAGAGCTGTTGCCTGCGAATGCCGTTATGGTCATGGACAATGCTAGCCACCATTCCAGGCTTAAGGAAGCGTTGCCAACATCAAAATGGAAAAAAAAATTGATTGGTTACCTACAGTAGAAAGATCTCCCACATGATGATAGCATGGAAAAAAAATTATCCATTGCGAGGCAACACAAAGCAAACTACAAACAGTACGTTGTTGACGAAATGGCTAAAGAAAAAAAGATGGTTGTAATACGATTACCTCCATACCATTGTGAGCTCAATCCTATCGAGTTCAAGTGAAAGGAGGCGTTGCTAGGAACAACACTACTTTTGAATTCGATGATGTACGTCAGCTTCTTCTAGCATCGTTCTCCAAAGTGACAAGCGACAATTGGAAAAATGCTGTAAATCATGTTTTAACAGAAGAACAGAAGATGCGGGATCTTGATAATTTAATTGACCAAACTGTGGAATCTCTAGTAATTTCAATAGGACCCGAAGATTCATCTGATTCGGATACCGATGATGACTGTGAAATGGACATACATTTATCATCATCACTATTTGCAACTAAAATATTCTAGGTGAGCTGCCGAAGTCGCGCACAGGACGCAGTTATAATAGTTTGACACGTGTTACTTTGATACATCGAATAATCGATGAATTATCTATTATTACTCTAAATTGAATATTATTATAAACATGTATTGTTTCTTGGAAAGTTTTATAATCAAATAAATAAATATTGAAACATGGTTTACGCACGTCACTGATCAGTACTTTTACCATCGATGCTTTGTAATAATTCCATCGTTCTATTGTTATTAGAGATAAAACAGAGTGGATTAGAAAAGTAAACTCGAAAACACATGAAGGCCTATCAAAACGTGTTCGTTACCATGAAATTTATTTGAGCCGACGGTAAACAACTTTTCGCAGATTTGCATTTATAATGAGGGTGTTTAGCTGCCAGTGAATAAAGGACAGAGTATGATAGAAAACAAGTAGTTTTCCGGCTAAAGCCACGCTGTACATTGAACTACATCTGATAGATATTGTAAAATAATCTGCATTTTCATTCAAATAGTTACATTTTCTAGTCCAGTCTTAGTCAAGAACCCATATCGATGAATGAGACAAAGAAGAATTTTTTCCAAGAAGGAGTACTCGCCAGATCATTTGTAACATTGATGCATTCACTAGGTCTCCAATACATTTTTGTCGACAAAAATCTATTTCACGCTTCATCGATCATCAGAATGAATTGGGAAACCCATTTTCTGGAAGATATTTCACTATGCAATGATGAAAAACTGTTATAAACATTTGTTTTGTAGTGGCACTTTGAAATCAGGGTTTTTTTACATTAAAACCTATCATGGGGTATGATAGATTGATTTCTTTGATAATATGAACATGTAGAATTATCTGCGACTGAAAAATTAACTCTAGTCACTATCTTCCATCGTTTCCATCTTCCATCCTTTTCAACATGATTGTTTATGTTGAAAAGGGAAACATTCTCAATTGAATATTGATAGAAAGATTTTTCTGTGAATTGAAAAATCCACGATTAAAATGAACATCTGTACATCTGATTTTATGAACATCCTGTTTATATTTTCAACAAATCAATGATTGTTTATGTTTTTAATCATGTCCAGTCAAATCGAACGTATTTTCATTGTATTTTTATAGCAAGTTTTCTTCTAAATGTAGGTTAAACTACCAAATTCAATTTTTTACAATAATTTTCCGTACAATAATGAGGATTTTTTTGGCAAATTCATTCAAATTTTGGGATCCGCGAAAGCAAAATTTCGGTAGGTAATGATTTTGTTTTCAATATAATTTATCTGGCTTATTAAGGAATTACAAAGTAAAAATCTGTTTATTTTTTTATGGACTATCAACTGTTAGGGTTGTACAAGAGGTTAGAATACACCCTGTGCATAAACAATCGGTATTTTCGGATGACGTTTGCAATAGGTATTATTTTTATGAGATCAACTTGAAAACCGAGCAGATGAAAATAAATCTGAAATCATTAATCATTGGAAAGGAAGCACAGAAGTGCCTTCTTTCAAAATAGCTTCATTCATCATATCATCCAAAGATACCCAATATATGAACTACAAATGAAACATTCGTATTCCTATTAGACCACACCGACTCTCATTCGATTACATATCTGAATGCAGGATCACCATGAAAATTCCCAATTGTCACGCATTGCTAATCATCCCTTCACCTTAAAGATTCAGCCAGAGCCGAACTAGTTGTTATAGACATGTTATTTATTTTTCCACAGTTTGGCCAATTCAACAAAATACAATATGTGAAAATTTCAGAGTCGCACAGAAATATTAAATCAAGTACATTATGAAAATGTTGATCTACCAAAAATAAAGTGATTCCGGAATGGAAAACACAAACTGCATCTCTATTTTTGTATAATCCTTAATCAAACTCTACGATAAAAATTTGGAGAATGATTTAAATCGCCGTAAACGTCCCCCCAATATATTCAATCAAATAAAATATGTACCGGGTGTTCCAGAGCTTTTAGGCCAGCAGATATTTCAGTTATTTGCAGAAAAGAAAATTGAAAAGAAATACGTGTTGTAGGAGACCATAAGCTCGTTCATGCAGCATAGCAAAATCAACCCACTGGCAAACAACCCCCGAGAAACCACCCCTAACTTGTGTTTTTCAAATTGCACCCCCATGTTTGTTTTGGTTCAACTTACAGTATTTTTCATTTCTCATTCAATGATGTAGCATGGTAGCTAGAATGGCATGCAGAATTATGGCAAATAAAAATACAAATGAAATATTAATTTATAAGCTCATCTGTATTTTGAATAATACATTATACTACAGAAATTGTTTAAAATGTTGGCCAGTACTTGCCACACATGCATCAAGTCGTCGAATCAGCGCGCGAGTAAAGGAAGCTCTAATCATTTCCGGAGTTACGGTATTACAAGCCTCTGAAAGTTTTCTGAGTTAAATCCTCAATATTTATCGGTTGAGTTTCGGAGACAACTCGTTTCAAATATCCCCATAGGAAAAAGTCCAGTGGCGTGAGATCTGGAGAACGTGCGGGCCATCGAACAGGTCCACTATTTCCAATCCAACGGTCTTGAAATGTATTGTTGAGGAATGTAGTAACTATATTATGGTTATGTGCAGGAGCACCATCTTGTTGCCACCACATTTGTTGACGTTCTTCAATTGGAATATATTCTAGTAACGCAGGAATACAAATTTCCAGGAAATGTAGATATCGGTGGCCCGTCAAACTGTCTTGGAAAAAATTAGGGCCGATGAGACGTCCATTATGTGAACCACACCACACGTGCACACCCTACATTGTTTGGAAATTGGCTTCTCGTATCCAGTGAGGGTTGTCCTGTGACCAATAGTGCGTGTTATGTCGGTTAACAGTGCCATTATTATGGAAGCGGGATTCGTCACTCCACAAGATTTGATCGAGGAAGTTGGGTTTGTCATGGACTATAACTTAAATGTGAGCAATGAATGCCATTCGTCTTTCGAAATCTGTAGGTCTGAGTCCTTGGTGTAAATGTATTTTGAAGGGATGATACCTGTACTGTATTTTCTACATACGAAAACGTATTGCGACCTGTTGGTCGGACAAACAAGTGTAAACATTGCGGGATCTTGTTTGTAGAACTTAAAATATTTGGTTCTGTTTCAAATGCCCTTCAGGTCCGAAGTAGTCCGGCCCGGCTCTGAATTCGCACCCCGAGCGGTCAATTTTACCGCTCCGTATTCCACGATGCCAGGATGCCGAAAGGATAATAGCAATTATCCTTCGCTGCCATCCCAGCATTCACAGCGCCTGCGTCGTCTCGTGAGATTCGATCGAAATCATCCTGCAACCAGCTTCTCACATCCTACTTCCTAGCCACGATCAAAAAACATCGAACAATATCGCGTTTAATCGCCTGCCACCGGCACATTATAGTCGAATTGCACTGTCACTGCGATTAGGAACATAAAATAATAATAAAATAAACGAGGTAGTTTGTCGTTTGTTTAATTTCCTTGTCATTCGATTTTGAAGTTTCGGCGGTGAGAAGAGCAGTTTGTGTTGTTGTTTGTGAGTACAAAATGACAGATCTGTGTACTGATCAGGTGGTTGCTCCTGAGAAAGTTCAAGTGAACGGGGCGCAAGGAAATACAGGTAAGGATTCATTATTCGATACAGATATATTTAGCATAGAACAAACAGTTTCCACCTTTTTATCGCAGTTTGAATATGTTTCGAGTTGTCATGTAGCTGGTTATATTTTTATATTTCTCAACTATTTTTAACCACAGGTTGTTTTCGTATACTATTTTTCGTTTTGCAACCTGAATCATTGCGAATTGTAGTAAACAAAATGAATATATGTAAATGAATATCATGTCATTTTTTTTTAAACAGTCTACACATTTTGTTTCTTTTTTTTATTTGAAGTTTTCCAATCATATTTGTAAAGGAACCATAGCTATTATTTTTATTTATAAATGTACAAGACTTCACATAACATCAATATTTTCATTAAAAAAATCAACCGTTAAACTTGTTATAAGTTTCAAGTAATCAAAATTCAGCATGTGTTACTATTTTATACCTCATCAATAAATTCATACATACCTATGTATTATTACCTAGATGTCAAAAATATAAACTTTAAAATTGTATCTTTCGCATAACTTCTTATTATGTTTCAGGCCTTGACATTATCGATTTTTTTCGAATAAAAAGTTGTATTGATCAAACATGTCTCATTTCATTATGTAAATATATATTTAGTATCATTCGTCTAGTGATGAGCTCATGGTCCCATTTAAAATTTTATTGTATTGTCTGCGATTTATGTGGGCATTTTAATTCACTTCGGTAAATGGAGTTCATCATGCCAACTCTACGGCTATAGAACTAGATCCATCCATTGAAAACTAAATTATATTACTGAACATTGTTTTTGTGTTAGAATAAATAAAGAGCAAACAGAAGAGAATTATAATTCACCTTTGTAAAAAAACATTTAATATTGTCGCAACAATTAGACATATCTATAAATAACCATTATGTAATGGGTAAACTTCTAGATAATAAAAATCAATGAAACACTTGAATATGTTTATTATATTATGTGATACCGGCGGTGCATTTGGAATGAAAACAAATGTGGGAGAGTTAATGCTAATTTAACACAAAGGTCAATGTTTCAATGTTTCGAACAGTATTGCCAATTTTTACACTTCTACACTAAAACCGAAGTTATACTGTTGAGAGCAATGTTAAGGAAAGGTTATAGAAACACACTATTAGTGATAATATTTCAACCTGAAATGCTGAACGGCCGTTAGAAAATATAATAAAGTTGTGATTCCCCAACAACCAACTCTATTTTTGAATTGATACATGACCTTTAACAATATTCTATAATAGAAGAGTAATAATTATTAAAATATAGTTTATCCGAAAAAAAAACAACTCCAACAAATATTTCTTTGTATCTTTGGACCATATTGGTGTTCCTGAAAAACAAGAATCATACGAATAGCTTTTCACCTACAATCAAACTAATACTAATCGACAACTACGAAGAAATAGCAACAGGCTATCTATGAGAGCCACAGAATGAGAAAAAAAAATTATGGAAGCAATTTATTAAAAGGCATTGAAAATAAAGCTGATAAATCAAGATTTGAACTTCATCGATGTTATGGATAATGATGACGGTATCGAACAAAATATAAAAAAACGATGGCGCGGCCAGTCGGAAAGGTAGATTTCAAAATTTATTCATTTATTCTGAAATTGCCATCAATCAAGTTAACGAAATTGGAGATATTTTCATTCGAAAACACAAACAGTTTTTCTATTTTTGTATCATTTGAGCTCCATGTTCAAAAGTTGGAGAATGATTCAAATCTCCCTAAACGCTTCCTAATATTTTTTATGAAATCTGACTCGTATCAAAAGAAAAAAGTTCACTGGGTGTTACCGTCTCCTTTAGACAAGCCATGGTTTCCAGAGTTCCGAGGGTATGAGATTCAAACTTGACAGGAGTGTTGGATTCAAGAATTGAAATATTTTTCAATATTTCATACACCCCAACTTGGGAATTTCAAATGGAACGCCTAGTATATTTTTAGTTTTTGGATTCGAGGGACGATTCTGAGTACGATCACATAGTTTTAAGATGAAAAATTGGTACATTTGAGTTTTCGGAAGCATTTTTATTCTTGCATCTAGAGTACGTTGGGCCCTCTTCAACCAACCTGATGGACATCAATGATAAGTAAAAAATATTATATCCGTCTAGTTGAGTACCTATGACGTTTTGATATTTCCAAAACCACTAAGTAATTGTAAAAAAAACAATTTATTCAAAAGACAACATCTTTTAGACACACATTCATTAGATTCTAGTTTTTATGACGAATCCATTGATGGTTTCTAATCGAAAATCGGATGGATAGCAAAATTAATTCACTAATTATTTGTCGAAAAAATATGAGGAAATTGGGGTATATAAGCTGTGAATACTCTATTCGGAGTTGGAGAGGAATTATTCAGACGCACCTGAAAAAATTGGAAATAATATAGAAAAAATTATCAAAATAATCTATGGTAAAAAATATACTCACAAAACAAAATCTCTCTTTGTCGAGGCCAAAGTACATAACATCAGATAACTTAACTTGTTCACCGTTGCCAAATATACAGTGCGATTCATAGGTATGGAATAAATTCATTTTTAGCGTTATTATGTATTTGTTTGAAAAACCTGAAACAGGTCGATTTCTATTGTGAATTTGACAATTTACAGTGTGAAAATAATACCCCCTCTGAATTATGAGCACACCCTCAAAAATTTTAAATTAGAAGGGGGGTCTTGTGGCACCTTGTTCGAAAGGGATTTTCATTCTCTGGTCAGCAATATTAAGTTTTACAAATTTGGTCCAATCATAACTGAGAAAATTCATTTTTTAAAATGTAAAATTGTGATACTTTACGTAGATTGAAGGAAATAATGTCACATAATGTTTAGGTAGTATTTTTCAATTTATTTCACAATCAAATTGAATGTTCAAAATTACCACCATTCACTTCTTGATAATAAGCAAGTCGATCTTGGAATTCTCGTACAACATTTTGTAGGACATCAGGGGTTATGTTGTTCATTTCTTCTGTTATCCTAACTTTTAAATCTGGAATATTGTCTGGTCTACTGAAATATACTTTCGATTTTAAATAACCCCATGAGAAGTAATCGAGAGGAGTCAAATCGGGGGATCTATGCAGCCATTCAATCGTTCCACGTCTTCCAATCCACCTATTGGGAAAAACTTCGTTCAAATAATCTCTAACAATACGTTTGTAATGCGGTGTAGCTCCGTCTTGTTGCTACCAAATTGATCCATCTGTTGCATTTGGATCACTAACATCAGGAAAAAGTATTTTTAATGTAGGCTGCAAAAAGTTCCATTTAAATGAAGAGTAGCTTCATCAGAAAAAACAATTTTGTTTATGAACCGCAAATCTGCTTCCATTATGTCCATCATCAGTTCACAGAATTGTTGCCTTCTATCAGGATCATCCTCATTTATCTCCTGAACCAACTGAACTTTATAAGGATGGTATTTTTCTTTATGTAAAGCTCTCAATATCGATGATTACTTACATCATTGTGGGCGGCAAGTTGTCTACTTGTCATATGAGGGTTTTCCTCAATCGCTAACAGTACATCTAACTTTTTTTCCTCGTCCAATTTAACATTTCTACCTGGTTTTTGAATAGTTTTCACATGTCCAGTTTCACGAAATTTTGTTTCTATTCTGCTAACTGTAGACTGTGAGACGTGTTGACCAAGATATTTATTATTGAACATTTCACAAACTTCCTTTTCTATTCTTGTTTTATTACCGCATCCAATCATAATTAAAATGTCTATTCTTTGAGTTTCGGATGAGCCATAGTTAAATCAAATGCACACTCTAATATTTTTCAATACACTGACGTATGTCAGCAACTTATAAATATCAAAATAACATTAGTCTACTAGATTGGCATTACATTATTTATGTGGGTTTTGTGAATAATTTGTTGGTGTTTCAAACGACTTTTTCCTGACGTTTAGCAAAAAAGATAAGAAAATACCCTTCTTATGGGGTTATTTAAAATCAAAAGTATATTCCAATAGATCAGACATTATTTCAGATTCAAAAGTTAGGATAATGGAAGAAATTAACAACATAACCCCTGAGGTCCTACAAAATATTGTACGAGAATTCCAAGATCGACTTGCTCATTGTCAAGAAGTGAATGGTGGTCATTTTGGACATTTGATTTAATTGTAAGGACCGCACTGTATGTATAAAAACAAAGGATGTCTCAATAAAATAGAACACCACTAGATATCGTACTAGAGAAAATGTTCAGATCAATTTAGCTAGAAAATCTGCAGGACAGCGATGTTTCATTTATTTGGCACCCAGATTGTACTATTTCCTATCAAGTATGTACAAAACATATTTATAGACAATGAATTCATTCAACCTTTTCAAAAAAATATTCAAACATTTTATATTTAATATTGAACCCGATCCAGTAGAACATTTGATAGGGACCTGATTGTTATTCTTACTTACCTCCGAATATGCTATATTTGTAATAGATTAATTACATAACCCATAAACAAACCAGGACTGGTTTTAAATGGGGGATTCATATGTTTATTCAGCCTGATAACTCTAAAAATCCTACACAATTTTAATTTTATAATTATCTACCACCAAATATTCTTGTAATTCATATCTGAATATTTATACTTTATATATGAATTTATATACTTGAATAAACATTATTATTATAATTACATTAATAATACACAATTGAATGAAACTAAATTAAAAAACATTAATTTTCACATAATAAAAGTTCATGATCCACTAAAAAAACTACCCATAATACGAGGATTAGTTGAATGGAATTAAATGTTCGAAGTGCATTACGCCAACTGACATTTTCTGGCTCTATCTAGTGTGTTCCGCATCACATTTCGCAATATAGCGGGATTTATGGTAGCAAACACTTTGAATGCGATTTTGTAATATTTCCAATGTTTGAGGTGTTTTTCCTCATATCGGGCAGGCCAACGTGCAATTACTCGCTCATTAAACCAGTTCATTAAATAGTTCATGACTTGGATGGTATTTTAAAGCGGAGCCCCATCAACAATTCTTCAATAAATTCTGAAGGAATTCTAAATACCCCTATATCAGCCTATACGTGAACTCCGAAACTTTCCTGAAAATAACTTTCCTTCATTGAATGCTGATTTTGTTGCGCCAAATATCTGCAGTTTTTTCTGTAAAACATTATATTGTTCGTGAATCTTGACTCGTCGGAAAACAATGTCGAAGTATTGTTCTCAAGTAACCAATCACAATAGACTAATCTTCGATTTCCATGATTTTCATACAAATGCTGGTGCACTTTATACTTGAACGACTTGTACATATGCTTTTTCAAAATCTTCCTTGCTGACTCCCCAGTAGAAGCAGTAGGATTCACTTCTACAAATGCTAAAACATTGATTTTCGTCACCTTATCAATGATAAAAGTTTCATGGTTTGTAGTTTCTTGTCTGAGTTGGACATGGATAATGTCTGTTGGGATATCTTTCAGCATACAAAGTTTGTTGCGTTCCTCAATTTCTTGCATTCGCCATAAATTAATCTTCATCTCTACATTTTTGTTGAAAAATTCAATGAACTAAAGCACACTAGGTATACGACTTATTATTATTATCATAATTTTTATTCTTTTTTTCCAGTAATTTCAAGGATTTATGTAGAATCGTTCATGGTCAAAAAATACTCAATACTCCACGAACTGGAAATCCCTTGAAAAATATGTAATAATTTCCCCGATTATCTACTTCTTGTGAATGTATTGTTCATCAGAACTGAAGTCATCGAATCCCAGCCAAAAAAATCATTAAAAATATTGTGGCATTCCACCTTCATAAAAATAATGTTTTTCATAGTTTACACCCAGTTTGTATTTACTAACAATTTGTCAAATATTTTCACACCTACGTATGAATGTATCATTCCTTTTTCTTATCATTTTCCAAATATTTGTTAACATACATAGATAGGTATATGAAATTTACGATCATTCGTTCAGTTGAAGTTTGGATAAAATGTACTCCAGAATATAGATCTCGCCCAACTGTTTTTCACTGATTTTCGTCTGAGTAGTTTAGATATAAAGATACAGGTGATTCACCACGCGATATGCGGAAAATTATCCAGTGGGCTGTCCCTACCAGAAGGCATAAAAAAATGATAAATACAAAATGACCAAAATCAATACCTTATTTTTTTTATTAATGCGTCTATGGCTTCGACTGAACTGATATTACGTAAAGAACTCGGCCAAACAATTCAAGACCAGAAATTTGGCGATTCTTCAAGAAATATCTTGATAACTCCATAGAGAGAATTGATGATGCTTCATTTGGATGGGAATGATTATCAGATATTCTTCAAGTTCTAATAGCCCATTATCTGAGTGTTTCTACTGAATCTATCGATTTGAAAAAGTAAAACTGAATTGAAATCAACATGAGAAAAAAGAAATGGAATGGAATGGAAAGGAAAACTGAATATAATTTTTTACTTATATAGAAATGTAGTATGCAGAAAAAGTTTAATAAATTGAGAGAAAACTGAAGTAATAAAGGAAGAAACGGAAGAATAGTATCTACGTTGCGGAAATGAAACAGTTGAAAAAGGAGAACAAGAAAGGGTTGAGGAATCCATTGATTATAGAAGAAATTCGACAATAATTGGTCGAATGTAAATTTAGTAAAGAGAGACAGTGCTGGCAGGAGAGTAATGAAGACCAGAAGATACAGATAATAAAATTGTAATTAAAAAAACAATTAAAATAAAAAAAATTGTAGCATAAAAGTTGAAAATAATAAGGATAAAGTCATTGACCAAAAAATTAACTCAAATGTTAATGTCCTTGAAGTAATACTCACAAATTGATCAAGTTGCTTTTGGTATGCTGTGAAAGAAGTTATAATGTAGTAATAGAAAAAGAAACACTGAAGTACAATGATTCCATTATAAATAGTTATAGAGCTGAATCTAATCATAAGGCGATTCAAATGATAACAAATGTACAATGTAGGTTGGACATTGATTATAACTGCAAATAATATTTCGCCTGGAAACTTCGTTGTCAGTGACATTCTCGAATTACTGTCTCCAGATCGTTGACATCTCGGAATGGTCTGCGCTTGGAGACTCTTTGCTTCAAATACTCCCGAAGGAAAAAATATAGTGGGCTAAGATCTACCTCGAAATAGTTCCAAGATACATTGTTTGAAACCTGCCCAATTATGAATTGGCGATCCATCACATTGAACTCATGAGTTTTGTCTTTCATCAAGGGGCATTTCATCTGAAACTCGACTTATTTAATCATTCAAATTATCTCTGTGAACTTACATTTTCCCGGAAGAAAGTATCTCTGTGAACTTACATTTTCCCGGAAGAAATATGTTCTTGAAAGAATATTGATCTCGACATTCTATCACTTTGGGGTTTCTTGTGCCCACCACCTACAGTTTTGTGAACTGACTACCCCATTTGAGGTGAAAGTCGCCTCGTCCGTCCATACAATTTTACAAGAAAAATTTGCATTTTCTTCGAATTGTCCTTGGAACCATAAAAAGAAATCCAACCGTACATGAAAATCTCGTTCTTTCAAAGTCTTCATACATTTTGGTTTCAACAGCTTCATTATTGTGTAAAAATGTTTCTTACGGCTTCCCTTCTAGCCTATTATAGTATTTCGAATCCCAATTGGACCGACATAAAAAGTTTCGAGAAGGAATTCTCTTTCCAGTTGCCGCCTTGAAATAGGCGTCGGTATATTATTTTTCAGTGGTATTTTTTCAGTAACTTATTCTTACAATCATAGCAACTGATCACCCCATGTAAAAGTAGAGACATGTTATCTCAACTGAATTTTATTATTTGTTTCGAAAGGTCTCCAGAAAGCCATATTGATGAAGTTATTTTCAATGGATAATTCCTAACCTCACCAACACACCGCACTAATTAAGGAATATTGTGAACTGGGGAAATCATGCGGCTTCAGATAACAGGTGTCCAATCCAGCTAGCCGAGCATTTATTCCTCAAATATATTTGATAGCACCTTTACTAATAATCTGGGCAACTAGGGCCACACGACAGAACTTTTTTATGATTGTACCAGGAACGCTTTGGAAGTAAAAATACTGGTAGTATATAAATTTCCCATTTGGTGGGCAGTGCATATGAACACTCCCCGTAGTGCTCTTATTTTTATTGCCGTTCCAATTGGAGACCTGCAGAACATCACTTTCCAAAGACTCGTTCATCCAACGAACAGCGAGGCTTTGGAACTCATTGCCTAGGGAGGTGTTCCCCGAGGCATACAACCTCCAGAAATTTAAGAAGAACACCAACTCCT
Source organism: Gonioctena quinquepunctata (assembly GCA_018342105.1). NCBI lineage: Eukaryota > Metazoa > Arthropoda > Insecta > Coleoptera > Chrysomelidae > Gonioctena > Gonioctena quinquepunctata. The sequence continues at coordinate 286,534 of JAFIRS010001157.1, read as the reverse complement.
ACCTTCTTTCCCTTGGTTCCCACGATGTTCTCTGAACATTACAGGATATCCCTTTTCGTGGGAACCAGAACATAAAAAAAAAACTATCAAATATACTTGAGGAATAAATGCTCGGCTAGCTGGATTGGACACCTGTTATCTGAAGCCTCATGATTTCCCCAGTTCACAATATTCCTTAATCAGTGCCGTGTGTTGGTGAGGTTAGGAATTATCCATTGAAAATAATTTTAACAATATGGCTTTCTGGAGACCTTTCGAAACAAATAATAAAATTCAGTTGAGATAACATGTGTCTACTTTTACAGGGGGTAATCAATTGCTATGATTGTGAGAATAATTAACTGAAAAAATACCACTGAAAAATAATATACCGACGCCTATGTCAAGGCGGCAACTGGAAAGAGAATTCCTTTTCGAAACTCTTTATGTCGGTCCAATTGGGATTAGAAATACTATATACTAGTTTGTCAATGCTCTATTACATCCAAGCATACATTTAATTGCGCTTCTCCATAATAAACTCTTGGATTATGAGGTCTTTTAAAAGTATTTTGCACTAAACCCATCGATTTGAACTTTGAGATGGTCTTCCAGTAGACTGTTGGATATTTCTTTCAGGAAGTCGTGTATTGAAAAATATCCACAACTTCTCGATGACTTGTATTTTTATTCTACTACTTGATAAAAATTAATGTTTCATAATTATAGAGAAACTCTCAAACACTTTGTTTTACATTTTATGACATTCAATTCTGTTGTTTCCATAGCATACTTGTTATCTAAAGAGCACCTTGATTTGATGATTGATTTTGGATTATTAGTTCGGAGAATAATTGTTTAAAATTGAACTAGCATGAATTTGATGGGTAAATTGATTTGAAATGTATGTTATGTCACTTAACTGAAATGCCCTTTTGTATGTGATAAAAATTAATAAAACGAATTTTCCTATGTAGAATATTGAAGCTAGAGCCACTTTGCACCAAATATGACATAATTTTTCCACCATCTAATTTTCTTTTCAATTCCTTTATACGTTTTTTCACAATATGCATTCGAAATGACTCAAGTATGAGTGGGGATCTGAATGTTTTTTACACGCTTTATATTAGCTTCACTTGTATGTTTGTTTGTGTGTTTGTTTGTAACCGACTCCTTTGGGCGCGATTTTCACCCACTTCCAGACGTCCGAATGATTTGAAATTTGGCAGGTGTACATAATTCCGGTGACAATGCATTAAGAAATTTTTGTGTGAAGAAAAAACAAAATGGCGGCCCCAATATGGCGTACGAGTTTTGTGATTATGGTCCGATTTGCTTCAAAATTGGTATCCAAGGGTTTTTGTGGTCGGAGATTATGATTCTTTTGTCAAAATTGAAAAATTCGAGATGGCGGCTCCAAAATGGGGACGAGTTTTGTGATTATGGTCTGATTCTATTCAAAATTGGTATGTAGTGGTTTTTGGGGTCGAATATTATGATTCTTTTGTGAAAATTGGAAAATTCAAGATGGCGGCTTCAAAATGGCGGCCGAGTTTTGTGATTATGGTCCGATTCGCTTCAAATTTGGTATCTGAGGGTGTTTGTAGTCGGAGATCATGATTCTTTTGTCAAAATTGAAAAATTCGAGAGGGCGCTTCCAAAATGGCGGCCGAGTTTTGTGATCATGGTCTGATTCTATTCAAAATTGGTATATGGGGTTTTTGGGGTCGAATATTATGATTTCTTTCGTGAAAATTGGAAAATTCAATATGGCGGCTTCGAAATGGCGGCCGAGTTTTGTGATTATGGTCTGATTCTATTCAAAATTGTTATGTGGGGGTTTTGGAGTCGGAGATTATGATTACCTGATTCGATAAGATCATTCCATCTTTTAATTTGCAAAAAACTAATAAAAATAATAGTTTAAAAAAACTAAAAAACACGCTTTTATAAATAAACCACACTAAAAGTAGGAAATAAATGATAGTTTGAAAAAACTAAAAACACGCTTTTATAGAAAACCAGACTATGTTATGATCAATCCTTTTACAAAAGAGAATTCAAACTTGCCACAAGATATCATCCACTATTCAACGTCACTGAGAGATAAGACAATCAGTTTTATTTCATTACCGAAAACGCATCCATAATTCTAGCACTCGTCCGAACACAAACAAAACCATTAAAAAATCCCGATAAGCGACAGTCACACCAGCCCACCTCATTAAGAGCCGTATCCGACTCATAAATCACAAGTCATCGCTACCGATAAATGTATAAACATCCTTGTTGGTCATTATTTCCCAGACTAGCCGACCGCTACCTGTCAGGCAGTAAAATATTATCCAATTATAACAGAAGATACGCGAGAACTAGTTAAACAAAACAGAAGCTTTATCATGTTTACAAATGTCCCCTCATTAAAAAAGCTCATAAAACACACTAAGTCCCGCCCCAGCTTCCGATCGGAAGAATATTATAAAAGCCAGCGGGAGCATAACAAAGAGAGTCAGTTAAGTCCGAACAGTAGTCCGTAGAATAATCACGTCTATCATACGTGAAGAAAATTAGTATGCATTCATATTAGTACCAGTGAAATAGGTCACGAGAAATAAAATCTTTCCACGGGTAAACACCATATCAATTAACGAAATTCTAACATGACAACCCTTTAACTAGAGTCAGTGTAAAAACAATATTTCATCGCATAAATACGAACAATTCTAATCACTCTAATAATAGTTTCAATTCATGTGTTGTAAATACGAAAGTACTCCCGTTGAAAATACTTTTCCAGTGTTGTGCACTCTCTCGATCGAATGACGTGTCTTTGCTGAATGTCCATGAAAATAAGCAAATAATTCATCCATGTAACCTGATCCGGTAACGAACCATGACAAGCGGTTGAGATAATAAAGCCGGTTAATCGTGAAATTCTTCGAGTGCGACCCAAGGAGAGCAACTGGACAATTCGACCTAGGTAATGAATTCCTATTATTGAAATTAATGTTTTGGTTTCCTATTCATATTATATGCTTTTCTTAATATACATGTTATGCATACATATATCTCCCATAAAAAGAAACATTGCCGAGAGGTACTAAACCAGGGTCATTTGCCTTTAAGCGCACAATCCATAGTATTGAGAAATCACAAGTAAAAGTGTACATGTTGTTACTTATATCAAATGTTTTCCTTGTGTTCTTATTTGTTTGTTTATCTATGTCATATCCAATAATTTTGTCAATATATTTTTGTTAAAAAGGTGACTCAGTCTATAAAGATAGGAATGGATTATACAGGATTAAAAGGAAAATGTTTGTAGAGAGTGCAGTTCTTTAGTCATTTTATTTTATCTCCATTATTAACAGATTTTGTTTTTCTTTTTGATAATTTCTTGAAAGTTACCACAAAAGTGGCATTCTAAGGATAACAGTGTATTTTTTTCTTTTCTTGTCTTATCTTATGTATAACTTCATTTATGAATATAAGTTTTCTTTGATTCCCAGTGCCTTTTTATTGATATAGAGTTCAGGCGAACGGTATATACTCCCCAATAAACAACCTATGTTCCCTGGGTGTTAGAAAGAGGGTAATGGATACAGCCGCTCGTGTCCGTTAACTTCAGTGCAAATAAATTCTTTTATAAATTGCTGCTAATACCCAACAAAATTGTAGTTTTTCGAGCAACTTTTCAACAAAGGACTAATCGAGTATAGGTTTTATATACTAGAAGCGTCCTTAGCGTCTTAGGCTAATTATACGGAATAACGAGTTGCTCCAAACCAGTGGCGTTACCAGAGGGTTAATCTTTTGATAACGAAACACCGGCCTGAACGTCGTTTAGCCGGGGTGGAGATAATGAGTATTCCTAAATAATAGTGTGGGATGTAACACTAAAAAAATAGAAAATAAGAAAAAAAAATATTTTATTTAAAAAAAGCGTGGGGTGCATGGTATCAATAATTATATAGTACATTACACACCGAGGCGATACCATGCACCCCACGTTTCTTTTTAAATAAAAGTTTTTTTTTCTTATTTTCTATTTTTTTAGTCTGGTTTTCTATAGAAGCGTGTTTTTTAGTTTTTTCAAACTATTATTTATTTCCTCGCCAGACTACTCTTTCCTGATATTTAATAGACTGTATAACTGTAACTGTATAAACCATATGATCATTTTACAATCACCATAAATTTTCCAAAAAATGATGAATTGATCTAGTGAATAAGTGTTTATACGCTCATCATTTCTATTCGCGACCATACCCAGATGTGTTAATTCATTTTGTACACGAAAATTAATTTGTCTTGTGACATCACCTCTGATTGAAAGAGGGGCTATACAGACGAGCACATCTTGTAATATCAGAGCACATTCGTCGTACATCATTGGTGTATCAAAAATAGTTCGGTGGGTAAACATTTTTGGATCTATGGACCTCACTAGTTTTATGACAATGCTGATGATGGCTTTCGTGTAATTTTTTTCAGGTAAACTCATAACTGAAATAGAAATTTAGAAGTTGTAGAGATCCCTTTTCATGATTTACAAGTTTTGTATTGTCCCTCCTTCGTTGCTCGGTGAATTTTCCAGTCTAACTTTATTTATTCTTGTCTTCCCATCAATAGGATATATCGGAATTATCTTCAATTGTACTGTCAGTGTTGTTCTCAAGCTCCTATCAATCACAAACAAGGAAGTATTTGCAGCTTGCAATGTTTTTTTCATGGCTTATGTGATTATGCGTCTCTGGAGCTAGCATTCATTTGAAAAATTGAATAAAATATTTTTCATTTGTAGTTGTACCCTAGTATTTCCAGCGACAACGGTTTGTACTGGTAATTATGCTGGAAGATAATCATTGCACCTGTACTATCTATATATTTGAAGTACCGCTCCATTAGGATTTCAAGTATATATTTAAACTTGAGTACTTTTGTTGAGTACAAGCATAAGGCCACGTTCCATGAAGTATGGTAATATTTTTAGCAGAAATGTATCATAGCAATAAAAGTTATCGTTATTGTGGGAAAGTAACTAACAGTTAGTGTCGATTTCCAATAGGTTGGAAAATATATTTCAATATTTGGAACGTTAATATAGTTAACAAAGCGCACATTTCTTATGGAATATCTTGGGGTGATGATCAACCGGATAATTTTTCACACTTCTATCGATATTGTGATATATTAAACCTATATGAGTTTGTTGGTAACAAAATTTCTAATTGTCAAAAATGTTTCCTAATTCGTATATATCCTAGTTTATTAGATAGAGTTTATTTAACCATGTTACATACAAGTACGTTTACGGCAGGTCAAGACAAAAAAGAATAGGATGATGACAAATAAAATTGTCAATATTTACAAGTTATAATATGATAATGGTAGTGAAGAATGATATCTATGATATGATAGAAACTGACAAATATATCTTATACAATAAAAAAAATACATCTAAAATATAATGATATTATTAATTAATACATCGAAATCAATAATTTTCGCGTCCACAAGTTTCGTCTATGGAAATATTGGTGTTATGTTGCAATTAATGTTTTAATTTGAATTCTTTGGATGATATAGGGAATTTCTTGTTAAGTATAAATGAGAACTGACTTGGCGGGAGAAAATTCAATTGATCTTTCATAATCTGTTCTCTTGCAGAATACATTCATTTATTCAAAAAGCTATATAGAACGTCGATTTCTGACAAAACCATGAAGGAACATTTGATGCACCCTTTTCACCCTTTTTATAAGCTTTTATTTAGTTTCACTTGTTAGTTCTTCGTTAGTTCGTGAGGGTCAAATCTTGCAAGTGAATTTGGACCGACTTCTAGTCGTCCGATTAATTTGAAATTTGGCAGGTGTCAGTAATTCCGGTGACCATGCATTATGGAATTTTTGTTAGAGAAAAAAACAAAATTGCGTCTACAAGTTGGCCGACGAGATTTGTGATTATGATCCGATTCGATTCTTAATTGGTATGTGGTGGTTTTCGGAGTCAGAGATTATGAAATTATTGTCAAAATTCATAAATTCAAGATGGCGGACGAGTTTTGTGATTATCATCCGATTCGATTCAAAATTGGTATGGGGTGGTTTTCGGGGTCGGAGATTATGAAATGTTTGACAAAATTCATAAATTAATGATGGCGGCTCCAAGATGGCGGACGAGTTTTGTGATTATGATCCGATTCGATTCAAAATTGGTATGTGGGGATTTTAGGGGTCGGAGATTATGATTTTTTTTTTATTTATAAATTCAAGATGGCGGCCCGAGATGGTCCGATTTGTTTCAAAATTGGTATGTGGGGGTTTTCAGGTTTGGAGATTTATGAATTTTGTCAAAATATATAAATTCAAGATGGCGACTTCAGGATGGCGGAAGAGTTTTGTGATTATGGTCAGATTCTATTCAAAATTGGTGTGTGTGAGTTTTTGGGGTCGGAGATCATGATTTCTTTCAGCTCAAAACTTACAGGGAAGAGACCTTATGATAACGATGCTCTATTAGAAATCAACAGATATAGGAGAACCAACTGAAAAGCAAAAAATAAAGTAACTTATAAAAAGTATTTTTAAAGCAAGCTTTTATGTGTACTAAAACGTATAAAATGAGTTTAAGTCATCGCTGACAATGATTTGAATATTTTTGTTGAATTATTTGGTTTCAAAAAGCTTGTCGCGCAAATTGTTATAAAATTAATACCACGACAAGTTGTTACTTACCAACCAATAAATGTCCAATGGAATTAATTGGTACCTACTTTTATGAACACTTCGCGCGACAAGCTTTTTGAAACCAAATAAATTAACAAAAAATAATTAAATCATTGTCAGCGATGACTTAAACTTATTTTATACGTTTTAGTACACGGCTTAAATAAAAGCTTGTCTTTAAAAATATTTTTTATTAGTTATTTTATTTGAGTGTACTCTTCAAAAATGTTCAATCTCAGTCTGATCATTCTTGGTTGACATATGCATGAATATCATATATATATATATATATATATATATATATATATATATATATATATATCCATAGTATATATAGTAGGTGAAATACCAAACCAGGTAATGCCTACGATTCCCATTATCAAGCAAAAGAATTGGTGAAGTTGACCGGCCGAGTAACCTCATCGGTTAAAGTTATAGTAAAAGGAATTCACAAACTATCGAAATATAAAGTTAGTCCTTATGATGAAGTAGTGGTGATTGGTCTTGGTATCAAAATTATGAGTTATTGATTATTAATTTGAAGTATACACATAATTTAATACCCCACCAAGCACCCTACACTCCAATCACATTTTGCTAGTGCAATGCTTCTATTTCAAGCATTCTTTTATTTTCCTTTTTTGACGATCTAACAGATGATTCAACCTTCATAATGATATCTCATTCTATGGACAAAGTGCATCTAATGACATTGAATGAAGTTTGGTTATGCTTCTTTCTTTCAATTTGAGTAAAATTATATGTCCAAAAAATAATTATTTTTCAATGGATCTGATTAATGATAATTTCAGAATACATAAATAAATAGGGGAATCTATCTTTCCTACTAGCCGTGCCATCATGGATTTTTTGACATTAGCTTTTGATAATATGTTTGGCATCATGAAATAGTCATGCTCTGGAATTTGAATAATTTGTCTGCCTAAGTAATATTAATATATGGAAAACCCGAGACACGAGTTCTTGACAGAAAGAAAAATTCGAAAGGAAAAGGAAATAGAAATCTGATCTTTGTAAACCATCACGTTCCTACAGAATGTTGTACAAGTAAAGAGAACCCACACAAACAATTATCGAGTTAGTGAATCAAGTAATCAATAACACGAACACGACCAAGAACATTCTTAATAATCAGGTCGTCACTCATGAACATAAAAATGATATATTCGTTCTGGGTGCAATACAAAGTTCAACAACGTCGAATCTTATTATTTCTTAGGATTTTGTAATCTTTGGTGCAGTTACTCATGAAAATAACTTCATTTAGAAACAATAAACATTATATATATATATATATATATATATATATATATATATATATATATATACATATATATATATATATATATATATATATATATACATATATATATATACATATATATATATACATATATATATATATATATATATATATATAGTGCTTCTCAAAAGTCCCCCCCCCCTCTTATTTTTGGAACGATTATACATAAACAAGTGGAATTTGGAAACGGAATATTAAAGGTTGTGAATTTCCCTACTAGTGATGATAGATGACGAAATCGTCAAAGATGACGTCACAAGGCCATTGTGACCAATAATTTTAAATGGAACCCTACGGCAAGCGACACCTCTTTTAAAAGGTATCGAAAAAATCTATTCAATGATACTAATTTTGTTTGTGTTTATGGCAGTTTTAATGGCTCATTAGTAAACATATAATTTTTAAATTCCATTCAGTATGATATTAATTACAGATTTAAGAATCAGTATCTACTTGAAGAAATTCCTCGAAGTGACCTCCATTCACTTCCTGACAGTGAAATATCCTATTTTTAAACTCTTCTCGTACTTTTGCAAATGTGTCTGCGGAAACAGCCTCACATTCTGCAACAATACGTTGTTTTAAAACGTCAATATTGTCAGGTTCAGTGGCGTAAACCTTCGATTTAAAGTACCCCCACAGAAAAAAAAAAACAAAGGTGTGAGGTCCGGTGATCGAGCTGGCCATTCCGTTGAACCTCGTCGTCCAATCCATCTACCACGATACTCCTCATCCAAATACCGTCTTACTGCACCGTAATAGTGTGGAGGAGCACCATCCTGTTGGAATGTTATTTCCAAATTGCCTAATTCATCTAGATTATCTTCAAAAATTTCAAGGATTAACGGTTCTATTGCGTTTTGCAACAGTTCCAGATAAACCTCACCAGTTAAATTAGTATTCAAAAAACAGGCCCAACGATATGGTTTCCCAGGATACCTGCCCAAACATTCACCTTCTGGGGAAATTGGGTATGTGTTTCACGAAACAGGTGAGGATTTGCGTCACTCCAATACCTCACATTCTGTGTATTTACATTTCCATTTAGATAGAAAGTACTTTCGTCACTAAAACAAATTGTTTTGACATAGTCTGGCTGTTGGTTAATTTTAGTTTCCATATTTTCACAAAATTCTAGTCTTCGGTCTGGGTCGTCGTCTGAGAGTAGATGAACCATTTTTCATTTGTATGGATGAAATTTGTTTTTTTTTTTTCAACACCCTGTGTACTGTACTTCGACTGACTTCACAGGTAGATGCAACGTGAGTTGTTGGAGAAGTAGGATCAACTATTACTTCTGCCAGTATATACATTTTTTTCTCATCAGAAATTTGTGGTCTGCCAGATCGTTTCACTTCATTAATACTACCCGTTGTTTCAAACTTACGGAGAATAAGTCCCCGAAACGGGGCGATCGGGAAACCTCTCATTAAAAATGCGTTCTGCTGCATGAATATTTTGTCCAGTTTCACCAAGAATTAGGATCGCTGCTACTTTATCACCTAAAGCACGTACCATTTCGCTTCTTGAAGCACTTAAACGTTCGGCTCACAACAGTTTAACAAATTATTAAAATGTACAAAAATATTAAAAGTACCAAAAGCTGCTAAAACAGTTAAACGTTCGATCAACAATACACAAATTATTAAATGTCCAAAAACTTGGACAATTACAAAAACGTCGAATTAGGGAGACTAACAAAAACGTCAGCTTATTTGACAACTATCCAGAGGCAGAGCTTGAATTTGGGATTTTAGTATTAACTGATTCAATTCATCACAGCTTTGCGTTTTTTTAAAAGCGAGTTGCCAAAACTGCCATAAACACAAACGAAATTAGTATCATTGAATAGGTTATTTCGATACCTTTTAAAAGAGGTGTCGCTTGCCGTAGGGTTCCATTTGAAATTATTGGTCACAATGGCCTTGTGACGTAATCTTTGACGATTTCGTCATCTACCATCACTAGTAGGGAAGTTTACAACCTTTAATATTCAGTTTCCAAATTTCACTTGTATAATCGTTCCAAAAATAAGAGGGGGGGAGGGGACTTTTGAGAAGCACTGTATATGTTTCTTCGTAGATTTTCGCAGGTATAAAATGTTGAGATAGTTTCTCGGGTTTCTGTACGTGTTCTGTGTTCTTGTTCTTCAAAAGGTGCGATTTCACGACATTTCGGTAAATTCACATATGCCATCTTCATCAGGTGATGTCTAGAAATCCGATTGTTTTGAGATCGACTGATGTTTTCATGCTGTGCTCCTCAATTTGTAATGGTGGTATCGGTAATCGGCAATCGACTAACCACCATTACAAATTGAAGAGCAGAACACAAAAACATCAGTCGAGTTCAAAACAATTGAATTTCTAGACATCACCTGAATAAAGCAAATGTGAATTGGCCGAAACGTCGTGAAATCGAGCCTTTTGAAGTCCAAGAACCGGCAGAAACCCGGCGGAAAGAGAGAGTATTCTGTTGACACTTTGTTTTGAACTCTGGACGGATTTTCCGTATTACCATGATTTTATATGTGTATTTGAGTTCACCATGTAATTTTAATTATGTTTTCACAAATTGTGTGTGTGTGTGTGTGTGAGAGAGATTTTGATTATGAAGTGTACAGCTTCCTAGTAGTAACTTCGAGTTAATGTCTTGAAAATGAAAATATTGTTTTTCGAAAGCTCGACAATGTAACAAAGATTTATTTCTTAAACTGGCCATTTCCTATCAACTGCAACCTCTAGGATAATAACTTTTTGTGATTTTTTTCCAAAACTCAAGTGTTTCTAAGTTACTTTCTGAAACCGGACCAAGATGAGTGATCCAGTAATAGTTGGCTCTCTGATCCAAAAATAGTATTTCTGAACACATTTATTTTTTCCCAGAAGTTTATATAAAAAATGAAAACAACTGGGAAGATGCATTCACCAAACACAAAACAGATTGCAAACCATCAATTCACTCACCGACCATGTATCAAATTGATGTGATTATTCTTCTATTTTCTTTGTCGATTGTCGATTGATGGTTCTTCCAAATCTATGAATTAGAGCTCATCAGGTGTTGGACCATAAATCAATCTTCGAAGAATTGCAGCATCATGCATACCAATTTCGATTTGAATTGTTTTCGATGATCACGGGGTATTCAAACACGAATAAGAAATGTAATAATATTAATATTTTCTAAAAATCGGAATCATGTTTTTATCGAAATCAGAGGCGCTCTTGATCTTTCAAAAGTTTGGCCACAGTCTGAATATTCCTGGTAATAGCATAGTCATCATTATTGAATGAATTTTTATCATCCTACATATTAATATAATAGTTGTTCTACAGATAGGTGAAATACCAGTTAATACATATAATCTATAATACACATAATCAAGCGAAAGTATAGTACTGCAATACGTCTAAGAGTCTCATTATTAATCATTGCTGATAAAGCTCAACGGGGAACCGCCCACAAGCAGATACGTTCTCGACATAATGAGATTTTCACAGGGTGATATGTTTTATTGACGGCTCGGTTCAACAAATTATTTCGCTGGAATAAAATATATTTACTAACGAGTGTGGAAAGGAGTACTTTATAGTAAATTTGAAGACAATGAGTTTTTCTGAACTACTATTTCTTCAAAATGAAATATCCTTTTCATCTTCTAGTAGGCAACAGAGTACAGTTTTCCAAATACCAGTAAAAATAGGTATTTATTCTTGATTAATCGAAAAAAAGTTAACTAATAATAAATAAACACTACGGAAAAGTAGAGTGTACAATCAATATAGAACACGAATTTATCTATAAGCACGAAATAATATGCATAACACTTATGTTACACTGCGCATGCTCCTGATGGTTTCGGACCGTTTATTTTGAGAACGCGAACAAACCTAATGTAACGTAAATAAACTTAACTTGGTTTTACTAATTTATTTCACACTTAATCTACAACTTAATTTATATTACTACGTCACTGTATAGCTCGATCGTATGGGCTCGTTCAGACTGTCACTCCCTCTTGAGGATTGCCTATTTATCTCCGTTACAGAATTTCCGATCTTTCGAATTCTGGCAGTTGGCGACCAGCATGTTCCAATTGTTTCCAATATTGACCGTTGTTTTCCGCGGCAGAGCGACTGGATTGTTCTCGAATATCTCCGGGGATGACCTCATCGTTGTCGAGGGCAACGCGTGAGGCGACAGGTCCGGCCTATATAAAGTTCGTTACACTAATTTCAATCTTCCCGATCAAGTGCTATCAGCAGCGCTGCCGTTTTGAGAGTAATTACTCCATTTGTAAGCAATTCGAAAGCTTTTGAGTAATCGTGGAGTAATGACGAATTGTAAGGATTTTGTAAGCATTTTGCATTAAGGACTAGGGAGTGGTAGAAAAGCGTTCATCTTCCTGACGACTTGTATTTGTTTCGTGTGGCACTTGCCAATGGCCAGTCATGTCATGGCACAGAACTCGTTAGTCGTTAACTCTTCACGTCTTTGTCTATAGTAGTTTGCTAGTTTGAGTTCTGTGTTATGTTTGTTAATCGAAATTCAAAATTGACATGACATGACATATTATCTCAGCCTCAGGCTTTACACAGAGGAGAAGGCTAGACAAGACAAACGATATTAGAGAGAGATGGAGTCCTATCTCAAGTTAAATGCCCGGAAGAACTGTCAGAACAATGATGCGCTTCTTGACCTTCATGAAAGTCATTTTAAATATACAACTGAAGGGGTTTCGGCGAGACCTCCATTTTGAATGATGACGTATTTATGGCCCAGAATTGCCAACTTCACAATATCTCAAAATTAAATAAGAAATTCGAGGAAATAATCGATATTTTTCTACATAGTACAACTTAAAACTCAAGGATTCAACACTACAAACGATTTCGAATGCGAATCTTCAATCAATTATTAATTGTTCATACATTTTTTCGACCTCACCACTTATATTGGCAGTATTGTCCTAATTCCAAATGAAACATAATTTAGAACTGGCAACTGTGCCTATCTCGAGTTAAAGGTCCGAGGCAATGAAGCGGCAAACCAAACATCAAAGGAAATGGGAGGAGCTTCCTATCTGTGTGTATAATCTGTACTATGGTTTTATCAACAGGTTTCAATGCTACCAACCCAACTTCTGACCTAGCACAGAGTAGATAATTGCATTTTCAGTTCAATGGACATTTGTGAATATGTGCTTCTACCCTTCTAGACTTCTAGTCTAGTTTGTTCTGGTTTCGATTCAGAATCAGTATCTATCAGAACAAGTCGACCCTCGAAATTAACCTTATATACCATAGATTATGTATAAATTAAGTTTGTAAGGATTTTGTAAGCATTCTCATCATTCTGGGAGTAAAACTCTCTGCATTTTGATAGAAGCTAGTCAGCATATTGTAAACTTCCAATTGGCAGCACTGGCTATCAGTTACTAGTTATGCATGAACCGGCAAGGATGGCTTCTGCTCTGTCGAAAAAGAAAAGAATTGGGATTGCTTGCTTCAGTCAAGATGTGAGTAGCAAAAGTTGAATTTGATACAAAGATTAACTAATATTCCGCCTTCAGAAGAAAATTTCAATAAAAAATTAAATATAATTGAACAAATTGCTATTAATAACGGTTATAGTCCAAATCTTATGAATAATATTCTTTCAAGAAAACCTTACTATGTATATCGCCAATAGCGAAGTCGAGATTCGGGTAGTTTTTTTGTTGTAGAATAAATAGAATTTATCTCGCATATTCATTGAAAACTTGATGAGATTGTTTGTCAACCTCTGCTTTGTAGCAATTATTCGATGTATTTTAAATAATTAATAATATTTCAGATGGTCCACATTTGGAAATGACATTTATACATTTATACGTGTACTTTTCCTTTAAGATAACCCCATGAGAACAAAATCGAGATGTGTCAGATCTCGAGATCTAGCAGGCCACAAAATCTATTACCTCCATTCCATTGAAAATATTATCCAAATATTGCGTTAAATTTCTTGCACTGCGAGATATTTCACTATCCCGTTAGTAGTTTGAATTCTCATACATCGGTTTGGTGAAAGCAGAATATTATTTTAATGTGAGTGAGATCAGTAGTACACAGTGATATATTTCCAGATAAAATTGAAATTATCCGAAAATCTTCGAATTTTCTTATTCATTTTCGAAAATCAGTTGCCCAATAATAATTGTCACGATGAAATCACCAAACATGAAAAAAAAGCACTTGGTATACGGAAGTTGGACTGAACCTCCAGACTATATTACTGGTATTTCAGTCAGGTAGTCTTATTTTTAAATGTGTTTTGTGGGTTAGGCGAGTCATTCGTGACATAATAGAGTGAAGCAGCATGAAGCCAATTTTCATTTCAATATAGCTATTTTCGAAACGCTACCACCTTGAATTCATATGTGGGATGGATATATATTTCCCAATCGGTCTTTTCATTTGTACATAAATTAAATAATTAAACATATCTTTATACTATAATTCTGGGAATCATTCCTATTTCCAGGTTGTAATGCTGAGAGATGAATCCACAGAATCATTTTTCAGTCAAAAAAGAAAAGTCGTCACATTTTAATTAAAAAAACTGATTCAGTGCTGTCCCTTCCAACCAACCGACAGTTCAAATAGTTGAAGTGGATTCCTTCATTATAGATTAACTGTTAATTTGAAAATAATTACGTTGATTTCATTGTTTCACCATAGCTTCGTTTACTCGAATTTCATAATGTTTACTTTTATGTTTAACTATTACTTTCTTCCCTAACAATTTCCGGTTAATATCGATAAGCTATGGGAGAATTCAAATATTTGAACTATATTTAAGATGATAATAAAAAGATGTCGTAATCTTGTTTGTTACTAAAGTTCATAAAATCAAATTGACTGTTAAAACAAATTTATTTCAGCAAAAAATCCAATAGAAATGTAAAAAAAAATCCTATCAATTGCTTCCCTGTACTTAGACGTTGAACTATTCCTGAAGAATGTATTGGAACAAGCTGGAGACAATGATCAAAGGGTGATCAAGATAAAATCATATCAATAATGAAAGTTTCAGGAACAACACATTTCATTGCTACGTGTACTTGTTAGGTATAAAACGACGAGTGATATGTTAAAATTGAAAACATCAAAATGGTGACGGACCTACCTCAGTTAGTCAGCAATAGGAATCTTTCATTGAGAATACACATTGTTTCTTATTAAGAGATTTAGTTCGGATTGATTTCAGGCACCACATAAATAAAAATAGAAGTAATTAAGGAACTTTCAAAAAAAAATATGACGATACGTTCGGTGTTGAGATGAGATGAACAAGAGTAATTGAAATCCCATAGATTATTTATTCTATATAGGTTTTTCTCTATCGACAATATGAGCTTCATGGAAGTGTCTTTCACGAAAGATATGTAATACTGTTCCATTCATTTTGCCTTTTTTAATTCCTTGTGTTATAGGCCAACCAATAGAGAAAAAATAGAGGCTTTTTTCACACTCAAATAAAGACGCAAATAACCTTTTAAAAGATAGTTCGTAGATGAAAATCCCGGTGCCGACCCAGCAAAATCGCTTTGTGGAATTTTTTCAACAAGAAATAGTGTCACAAATGTCCACTTTTTTGTTTTTTTACAAATATCTTAAAAAGTATTAAAGGAATCTTTTTTTTTGTGCGACCGGCTCGGTCCACTAAGAAAATCCGGAAAAACCTCTAAGAATACACAAAAAATTCATAATTAAAAAAAATGTAAAGCTGGACAAACAATCTTGAGGGAAATGATAGATAATAAAATGTCTATCCAACGTAGGCGATCCATCTCATACAGGGGAGAGGGGATATTACTAGGTAGGTGAGAAATCATACAGTCTAACTCCACCAAAAAATACCAATGTGTCACGAAGATTTACATCAGGAACTGGACTTGTTTCGAAGGATTAATCCTTCATCATCAGCAAAATGGAAGGGGTTACAAGCAGATCTAAAGGGGAAGTAAAATGTTACAATTACATTGCCCCTTGTAATTGTATATATATATATATATATATATATATATATTGTTATGTTTTTTGATGAAATAACAAATTATTTAGTTATTATTTCGCCCCACTTTTGGGCGCCATTTGTTATGTTTTGAGAATTTTGGAAATATATATTTTTTTTATTATTATTATAATTATATTTTTGCACCGCGTTGGGCGCTATTTGATATGTTTTGATGAATTGAAAAATATAAATTGGTTTTATATAATAATGATATAGCTAATAATCTTCAGTTATTCTTTAAGAGCCAAATTGATATGATATAAATAGATATTTCTGCCCCTGTATTGTATGCTGTAATAATAATTGCCAGCGAACGTCACTGTTCTCTCGTCACGCTACCAACAATTATTATTTTCCTCACCACGGCTAAGCAACAGTTGGTACGCCCTTATCTCAAGGTGGCCGGTTCAAAGCAATAGAGTCACTGCCACTGCTGGCTAACTTCAGTTTATTGAATGGTCTTTGGTATGTTATTGATCATTGTGAGAAAACAAAACAACAAAATATCATAAAGCAATTATCTCCTTTATTCAGGAAGACTTAAAATACCTGGCCTACGAGAAATAACTTATACTAGGGTGAATCAAACAAATATTCACGGATAATAATAATAAATCAGATCATGGATAGATAAACAGAACCTCACTTTTTCCATGAGAGTGACGTTTTCTGTTATTGTTCAAAATAGGGTGACATAAAGTTCTTCGAATGTGAAATATGTTATTTGTGAAATAGTTCAGGACCGGAAGAGCACTATTAAAGTTTTATACCTGGTTGGAACTGTTGGTGTTCTAATTATACCATGAATCAGGATGTCTCCTCTCTCCAATCGCTGTCAGGACTGCAATACCATGAATCAGGAACTATATAGATGCGGAAATCAGCATTTGGATCCGTGGATATGTTATCATTAAGGTAATATTGGTTTTGTTTACCAAATGATGGGATTATTCCAATTTTCTTTCAGTAAAATTTTTGCGTGGCATCCGCTTGGAAATTTATTTTCGATCTCTCTTGAAGCTTTGTTTTCTATCGTCTAGATACATCTTTTTCTCCTTGTTTTTTCATTTGAATTTTTGAATTGGTGCACTAAATTGTCACTTTTCACTGTTTATATTTATATTGCATAATTTATATATACAATTATTTTTCCACTCTTATCATTATTAACAAATTTCAATAATAATTGCTTCTGATACCATCTCATTGCTACTCTCCCACAATTTCCAATTTTACACCTGACCATCTATTCCCTGATTGGCTATTTTTATAAAGACATTTGCTGTTCTATCATTGGCTACTTTTAGTTAGCTACAATTTCATATACTGTATGTTTCAAATTTATAAATGTGTTGATTACTTTTTATTCCTGAAAATTTTGTAAATTTAAACTTTTTATTGTCTTTTGAGCAATTATGATGAAAAGGGAAACATTCTCAATTGAATATTGATAGAAAGATTTTTCTGTGAATTGAAAAATCCACGATTAAAATGAAGTTATTTTTTGTGAATGTCTAACAGAAAACAACTACTTCCCCGGCTAAAGCCCCGCTGGACATTGAACTACATCTGATAGATATTCTGAAAAGGCCCTAACTCAAAAGAAAAAATCTGAAATTGAAAATTTGCATTTTCATTCAGATAGTTATCTGATTTTCTATTCAGTCTTAATTAAGAACTCATAAAGATGAATGAGGCAAAGAAGAATGTTTTCCAAAAGAGAGTACTCACCAGAAATCATTCGTAACATTGACGCAGGAGAGACATCGCATTCACTAGGTCTTCAATACATTTTTGTCGACGAAAATCTATTTCACGCTTCCACGATCATCAGGAAGACCGGAAGAAATGGGAAACACATTTTCAAGAAGCAATCTCACTTTTCAAAGATGGAAAAAGTTAGAATCATTTCTTTTGGAGAGACACTTTGAAATTCTCAACAAATCAAGCAATTATGAGTTATAATAATTTTGACAGTGTATGAAATTGATTGTTTTATAGTATTTTGACATTTTTATCTATCCATATTCTACCTAGGCTCACAATATACATAGAATTTCAAAAGTTATTCACAAACAAACTCTTGAAACCATTAACCATCTAGTAATTATTCTTTTTGTGGGTTTTTATTCTTTTAAAATTTACAACTGGCATAACATAACATAACAATATATATATATATATATATATATATATATATATATATATATATATATAAATATATATATATATATATATATATATATATATATATATATATATATATATATATATATATATATATAAATATATATATATATATATATATATATATATATATATATATATATATATATATATATATATATATATATATATATATATATATATATATATATATATATATATATATATATATATATATATATATATAGATATATATATATATATATATATATATATATATATATATATATATTGTTATGATGCATTGATTGCGGTCGTTTTTATTTTATTTTATATTTGTTTATTTACTTTCCACAACCAGACATCATAACAAAATATATATAATTTTTTTGTTTTACTTTGTTTTTTCTAATATTTTTTCTATTTTCAAAATCTTCAAACTAGTTGCCCTTTGAATTTAATTTAATATATGTTGACAAATTAATACCCATATAAATATTTAATATCTCCGGCTATGCATTTTACCCTCTTTCCATCTACTCTTTTACCCTATTTCCTTCACCTCAGCTAACTCAATCGATACGCCTAAGTAATCTCAGAAGTCGGTTCTACTGTGGAGCCCTCTTGTAGTTTCTTGATGTCAATTTCAGCAAACAGCAATTCATTGTCGCTCAAACATTGAAAATAATGCAGAATTCATCAAATTAATAATTTCCTTTATTCAGGAAAAATTACTACTACCTAGTCTGCGATAAATAACCTAATTAGTGCTTCATAGCAATATATACAGCAAATGTGAAATTATGTGATAATAAAGTGAAAATTTACCTAGATTTTGTAGGTTATGTGTTCTTTATAGTAATTCGTGAAAAGTTCTATCAAAATTCTTCAGAAGTTTTGTTTTTTATTGCACTGTGGTAACTTTTATGGTTTCAAAAAATACCTGGGACTTTTTGTAACGAGAATGTTCAGTGTTTCGGAAACTGCTGCTCCTTTTGTCGGCTATGACTTCGCCTCGTATTGGTAAATCTCCAATGAAAAAAGGTAAGATTAACTTTGCATATGGGATCTTTCATCTGCTATTGTTCTTTATATCATTTCCCATGTTGTCTTGACAAATAACTGTTTTTCTAATATAAATTAATGATTTTTCAGGATTTAATTTTATCGTTCGTTCTTCCAAAAAAAATTTTCTTTCTTCTCTGCTTAGCTTATTGATTCTTCTCCCTCAATACCAACAACATTTGTTTTCTTCTCGAATTTCCGATTTTTACACACCTTTTCGTGCACTTTTCATATTTTCCACTTATTTGACAGTTTCATTACATTTCTAACTACCTTATAAACTATATACAAGACATGTAAAAATCATTCTTTTACGTTTCTGCTTTTCATATTTTCTAAATTCCTAATTTTGCATCAAGATCTTTCCTGGCATCTCATTGGCTATTGTGTTCAGATCCAATTTCATATACAGAATGTTTGAATTTTTAACATTTTGTTATCTGCTTGTGCTCAAAATTATATTTAATAAATTTTGATTTGTATGAATTTTAAAATTATGCCAATGAAAACATGTTTATTTCAAACATAGGTATTGATTGATGTTATTCAAGGTTTCATAAAAACGATAGAATCTTCAGAAAACAGACTACCAAATACGAACATTTTATTATTTATGGGCATTTAAACATTTAACGTACTTCTAAATATAACAATATATATATATATATATATATATATATATATATATATATATATGTATGTTCATTTAGTTTCTACTTTTATCAATTTGAGATTTTTTTGTGAAAAGTGCAACAACGTTTAACGAAATACGAATGTATCGGTCAGGTAGAACTACTGTTTTTGAATTCATTTTTATCTCATCCAATTCAATAGTCTTGTTATAACATAGGGCGATACAGTGCTACGTGCATGTGAAACTCACAACTGGTCTGAAACTTCCTTTTGGATTTTGCATAGATCATATAGCTTGAGTAGCACTCAGAACATTATTTGTTTTATGTTACTGAAATAGTTTCTAATTCTAAGTTCGTTAATGACCCCAAATAACGTCATGGGAAAATTATGCTCATCAGAGGGAAAAAATAACCTGAGAATGTCCGAATTCATTCATTTTCGGCAAATGATTTTACTCCAAATTCTTCACAAATTCAAAGTCATATTTCAGGTTATAAACATCAGTGTTATACCAACAGATATCCTCCAAAATTTTCCCCTCCATAAGCAGAATGTATAGTGGGATATAACTAATTATTAACTTCAAATATATCCCCACATCCCCAAAGAGGTTATAGTTATTTATTAGGCAAAAAGTCTTCAAAGCCCACAACCTTTTAAGTAGAATTTTTGAGTGAATATTCACCCAATTTAACCGTTCATACCTTGGAGACCAAGCTTGGTCATTTTACAGTCAGCGTGGATGTGTGACGACTAAATGAAATATTAGATCCCGATTCAAGGAGTCGTGCATTACATTTGCAGTTTGCAATTCAAAAATGATGATCCAATCATGAGATATTAGATTGAAGAGGTTCGAATCAAGGAAGTTTTGATGAGAAATACGCTCCGGCCAAATGCTCAAATATTCCATGAATATCAAACACCCCAATCGTGGAAATAATATCGGGATATTTGTCTATGAGAAGTTATCTTGTAGCTTTCTCCAACATCTAAGTGCCATCTAATATTTCTTCCAACGCATCTGAAAGTTTATCATGTATTGTTTTCGTATTGTTTTCTAAATAGCTTCTTGCCTTGATTTTTCTAAAGTACTAAAATTTCCAGACAAGTTTTTTTTCAATTTAGTCTTCACGATATGAAAGTAAATCGATACACTCCATAATGCTCATGGATTGGCGAAATAAGAAGTATATATTCGAGAAGGAATAGGAAACATTGAGGTTGGGAAGTGAGTAGGGAACGGATTAATTATTAAAAACATTCCTCTTGAAAGTATTGAGCTTATAACGAAACGTAACGTAACGAAAAATTATCAGAGAATATCAAATCATTTGTTTTCGAATATACAATAACCGACCACTATCCCATTGCAGTACTGCTCAGTCTTGAAAAGCGTCATTTAGCTATTATTGAAACCAACCCTATAAACAAATCCAAAAAATTTAAAATTACGAGAAACTCAGACATGATCTCGCCTCAGAAACATGGAATTCTATGTATGAATTGAATGATGTAGACAAAATGACCGATTCATTCATGGATACTCTTTCCAAACATATAGAAAACAACACAAAACTAGTGAAAGTAGCGAAGAAGATTAAATCTAAAAAACCATGGATTACAGCTGGACTAATTATATCTATCAACCACAAAAATAAATTATACAAAACGTCACAAATCAATCCACATAACATTATACTCCAAAATGAATATACAGCATATAAAATAGAAAAAAATAAAGACACTTCTAAAAACATGTGGCAATGCGTCAATGAAATATGTGGTAAGGCAAAAACTGAAACAAAAATTGAGCAAATAACAAACCGAAAAACTGAAATGATTGCTGATAGAAACGATATAGCATATGAATTCAACAACTATTTCTGTGACTTGGGAAAAACTTTGTCCGAAAAAATCAATATCCCCAATAATTTTGAAGAAAAAATCAATAACGTAAAAAACACAAGATATCTCTCTCTCTCTCCAACTGATGAATCTGAACTAATAAAAATAATCAAAACACTAAAAATAAAAAATCACCGGGAAGAGATAACATACGGTCAGAAACATTGGAAGAAATATGTAATCATATCGCTGCTCCAATAACGTTTCTAATTAATAAATGTTTCAACACAGGATTGTTTCCCAAACTATTGAAGATGGCAATCGTTAAACCCGTATTTAAAAAAGGCGATAAAAAAGAACTCGGAAATTATCGTCCAATCTCGCTGATTTCAAATATTGCTAAAATATTTGGAAAAATATTGAAAATGAGACTTGTAAAATTCCTAGACAAACACGATGTAATTTCAGGGAGTCAGTATGGCTTTAGAGAGGGAAAGTCAACTGAAGATGCAATTTGTGCATTTACATCAAAGATATATAAAGCAATTGATTCAAAAAAACCTTCACTCTGTGTATTTGTTGACCTCTCTAAAGCCTTCGACACAGTATGTCACCAAAAATTGTTGAGAAAACTACAAATATACGGGATTAGAGGAAATGCATACAAATTACAAACCGTCAACAACAAGTCTGTATAGAAGGTGCCATTAGCAAAATGAGGAATATCACATACGGTGTGCCACAAGGTACTATTCACACTTTACATCAATAGTTTATTGTTAATGGATATAGAAGGTTGTGTCCTCAGTTTCGCTGATGACACCGCAATTTTCTATCAATCTAAAGACTGGAAGACCCTCAAAACTGAAGCGGAACTGGATTTCAAAAAAATCAAAGATTGGTTCAGATACAACGAACTAACCCTTAATATAGAAAAGACAAAATATCTCCCGTTCACCTCATACGCAAATAACTAGGTAATCTTGTTGTTGATCATGAAACCATAATTCCTGAAGAGAAGTCGATGAAATACCTAGGGATAATTATTGATAGGCACCTACGATGGGACTTGCAAGCAAAACACATCTGTAATAAGCTAAGAGGCTTCCTTTCACGTTTCAAATACCTCAATTCTGGACATAGCTCATTTAAAAACCATTTATTTTTCTCTGATACAGTCTCAACTTTCGTACGGGATCCTAGGAGGTATAAATGACTGTCATTTGAATAATATTGTCACTTTACAAAAATGGATAATTAGAATTATATACAATAAAAAAATAACCTACTCAGGTGACACACTGTATAGAGAAAGTCAACTTTTCGACCCGATTTTTTGTGCCAAAATATGAGCGTGAGGCAACGTAGTATTGAATTTTTGAGTCCAAAGATATATAACATCCTACCAGATCACTTGAAATCCATCGAAAACTTCAACTCATTCAAAACTCATATAAAGAAATGGTTACGACATACGGAGAGATATATAATACACGATATAGTTAACAATAAATTAGAAGGACTCAAGTACTGAATAAGCTCAACAGTTTTCAGAACTTTATTACACTATTAGTAATCATTATGTGATACTTTTGAACGAAAGTGTTTGTTTACATTTATAATTATCGTAACTTTTTTTTTATATTATACGTATATCTTATTTTCATTTAACTTCTCCAATATTTTATATTGATATTTTATATTTATTCAACTTTTACATTTTACATTTTTATAGTTTTGTTATATCTATTTTCTATATCTTATAATTACGTCTTTATCCATATGATAAAGTCCCATATGTATACCTTATATGTTTATATGTGAATACAATTCCAGACACCATCTATCACGCACAAGCTGTACCAAATACAGCTTCAGTGATTACCCTGTTATTCATATTCATTGAAATATTGTATGACACACACTTTGAAGATTCATTAATAAATATTATTATTATTATTATTATTATGTAACCGTTGGGAAAACCTTCATCAGGCACTGAATTCTAAAATTAATATTGATTGATTGATAGAGAGAGTTCGGCAAGTTTCCAGCTTAACAATGTATCCGTGAGCTGACTGAGTCTCAAAATCAAGACCATACCTCTTTTATTTGTCCCTTCTTGTAATTCTTAAATGCATAACTGAAATAAATAATTACGATTCTCTTGTTTTTTTTTCTAGTCAGAAACCATATATAAATATCACCAACATTGTTGGGATGCCGTGTAATATAACTAAGTGAAATTAATGTATCAAGATTATATTACGTCGTATGTAGGTGTGCCAAAATTAGGTCTTTTAGAGCTCCGAAACAATCGTAGGTTTGATATATTGTTTACTTTAAATTTGATAATTACATAGAGAGCGTTCTACATTCTAGACATGCGAGCAATGTAGCGCGATGACGTAATTTGTCACAATTAAAAATATTGTCGTAGTTGAAATCTGATACATGTGTGAGCAAGTTCAAATATATCGGAAGATTGGGTGCTTAAAAAACTGATATAAAAAGGATGAAAAAAAGTAAGAATAAGAAGTGAAAAGATTCCCAACAAAATATATTTTTCTGTTTCCCGTGAAAAACCACAGAAGTACTGCTCGTAGAAGTGTTTGGATTCAAAAGATGGATAAACTAAAATTTCTTATTGAATAAATGGGTCAAGATTATATTTTTAAAAGCTAATAGTTAGTGATCCAATATCAATATTTTGGTTGTGGTTCAGTTGGGAATGGGATCAATATGGATTGAAGAAAAATCTGTTGTTTTCTTGCCGACGTTTCGAATTAATTTATTTCATCCTCAGGTTTATTTTTTTAATTATTAGGGTCTATATTATTCACTCTCAGTAAATTTTCTCTCAGAAAATCTCCCACAATTTGCTCTCAACCAATTTGCCGCTCATTCAATTTGCTCTCATGTTATGTGCTCTCACACAATTTTCCCTCAAGCAATTAGGTCCTATTCAATCAAAATACTTAATAATTCAATAAAATTCACCAAACATTAATTTATATTTAATAAAGATAAGACATTGTTATTTGCGATGGATAACAATATATCACTATAAGCATCAATCAGTATAACAAATATGATTCAGTAACCTAACCTAAAATTATTAAAAACACTGAACCAAATAGATTGATGATCCCATAACCTAACATAAAGTAACTATCAGATTGAAATATCATAAGCTACCTTTTTTCAAGAACTTAGGGACCAAGTTGAAAGCAGTCACAATCATTTTGATTTTTTCATCGTGATCCTTATATTTTTATCGTTTTCCAACTCTCTCCCTTCCTGCCTCTACCTGTTCTACGATCGTCTCTACAAAACCTTGCTGACTCTAAGGTCCAAAATGTTCCATAAAGTCCAATGGCTAGCTTGTGCTTTCCGCATTGAAACTTCTATGCCACCCTTCAACTGAGTTATTGGTACGTGGAAAGTCATTCACAATACTGTTATAATGATTCCATAGTGAAGTTTGAAACGTGGCTGACGTCGATAATTTCCTCGACCTCTAACTCCAATCCATGTTTCTTGAAAATAATTCACTAACGGTCCCAAAATTGCAACATTTTCTACGAAATATGAACTTTTCATTAAATTTCTGAAAGCATCATCAACTCTCTCCACGGGCACGAAGGCCAATGCTGCCAATCTGGTGACATGATGGGTGAAAGTGCCATACTCTGCATATTTTTTTTTGTAAACCAGCAGATTGTATATGGTGCCACAATCATTGCGTGAAATGAAAAAACAGCCCTTGACCTTTGCATTCCCGAATGCAAAATGTTGTAGAATACTGGATTCAAATTCGCACATGATTTTTTTCGGATTAATTTCTGGCTTCGCATTCTTTACCTGCTCAAACACTTTCAAGTATGTATTCTTTTTTTATTCGGTATTAAAACATAAACGAACGGTATAACTTTTTTATCTATCTCTTCAAGTATAGTAAATAATTGTTGAAATAATTTCGGCACAACGTCAAATGTACCGTTAACATACCACATTTCACTTTCCTCCAATATGGTCAAATTTCTCTTGGTGGCGAAGATTATAATTTTGTTTTTTCCTGCACTATTATAAACAAAAAACGCTCTTCTCGTTCTGTGGAGCAAAATATTTTTAGGAAACACAATGTTCTCTCGTTTTTGTGGCATAAAATTATCATCTGTACGAATTCTTCTGATCGTCCTGCATAACTTTGGAAATTATATCAGTTACGATCATCGGAGGTGTTTCCTGAGTAATGAGTGCCTTTTTTCATTTTGTTCACTGCAGTTTTCGCTTCGATACTTGCTATATCTGGGCTGTGATTATGGGATGTATGTGATTCCACTTCACCTAGAAAAAAAACGAGTAAACCTACAATTGGAAATGCCAACAGCGTGACAGTAATACACAAATAAATAAGTATGAGATAAAGCAAAAATGGTAATAAATATGCAAGAGGGGAATATTGTGGCATAGTGGACAAATTATTAAATTAAAGAAAAAAAGCATCCTCAAGTGGGAGTCGAACCCACGACCTTATCATAAGGTCGTGGTTTCGACTTCCACTTGAGAATTCTTCTTTTCTTTAATTTAATTATTTGTCCACTATGCCACAATATTCCCCTCTTGAATAAATATAACATTATACTAATTAAAATCAACGAGTAAAATTATAAAGATCGTCTATAGATATAGATAAAGCAACAGTAAAAATAATTATGATAAATATAACTTATACTAATTAAAATCACGAGTAAAATCATTGAGATTGACAGTAGATATAGATAAAGCAACAGTAAAAATAATGGTAATAAATATAAGTTATACCAATTTAAATCAACGAGTAAAATCATTAAGATCGACAAGTCCGATAAATATAGTAAAATTGATATAGAAGAGGCGTCTACATTGGTACAAGTAATAATGAAATAGGTATAAGTATACAACCAGGGCACTATCTGTTTATTCTATTATTCTATGAATCATTTCTCTAGAGTTTTCAAAAATGAAACTTTTGAGGTGGTATTTGAAGTTTTCTAATTTTTTTGTATTTTTAATATTATCTGGGAGTGTGTTATATAGGTGTATATATACATATATAGGTATATATTATATACAGATTTTTTTTACCCAATATAATATTTGTAAAATACGGAAGGGCTTGAAAATGTCATTGCCAACTCATCTAACAATAATTCAATCTATACACTATGAAATATCCACTTCACATTCCCCTTGTATTTTTTTTCTGTGTGAAATAACACAAAGAAAGGCATTGCGGAGACAAATAGTTTGCAGTCAGGTTTTCGGAGTGGTCACAGTTGTGAGACAGCCATACAATGTGTTCTGGATGATTTCAGAAAAAACTTAGATGAAAATCTTATGACAGGTGTAGTGTTTCCCGACCTTCATAGAGCTTTCGAAACTGTGGATAGGAATAGATTGGTAAGAAAATTATGAAATGCATTGGCATGGCTGGTAGGTTACCGGAGAACAGGAGACATAAATTATATTGAATAATATTTTATTGATCAAATCTCAACTAACAGGGTCCCACAGGGAAGTGTACTCGTCTTATTATTTCTGATATACATTAATCATGTGTTGGGAAAATATTGGAAGGTGCGCGGTTCACTTATCTCCAGATGACGGTCTGATCCACTTCTCAAATCCAGAATTTTTTGGCTGTGGTAGACACAGTGAATGAAACTTGGAAAAATTGATATAAATGGTGTTGTGTAAACAAACTTAAGATAAATACAAACAAAACTAAATTTATGATGATTGGTAATAACAAGGAATATAAGAAGTTTGAAGAAAATGATTGTGAAATAAAAGTAAACAATAATTCAATTGAAGTGGTGGAAACGTTCAAATATCGATCATCATTATCGATCGGGAACTGAAATTCAAAAATCGTGCAAAATATATAATTAAAACAATTCCATTCAAAATTATTCATTTATACAGTTGATCCGGTTTTCTCTCGAAATGGTCAAAAACTATTATATACAACACACTGATACTTCCTCATTTCAACTGCTCCACCATTCTATATTTACTACAACAAAATGAAATGAGCCGTTTATAAAAATTACAGAATCGGGCAATGAGAATTATTTTAAACTCCGATTAATGGAATGTCAAGTTCATTGAAGTGGCTACCAGTTGATGAGATGTTCTTATATCGAAACAATGATTTTTATTTATCTAATAAGAACAGGTGATGCCCCAACTTATCTGCGAGAAAAAATATCTTCTGTTTCTGAACACCATAATTATAACACACGATCTAGAAATAATATATTCATTGAGCATGTTAAAACGAATAAATCACAAAATTCGGTTTTTTTCAGGAGGTAGAGTAATTTTAATGAGTTCCCGGATGAACTGAAAATTCAAACTCGCTACGTATATTTAAGACAAAATTAAAGAACCTTATGCTGGATGAGTGCAATCTTTGACGGTGATATGTTTCTTGCTATCTGTTTGTAATCAATGTATTTTGATTTGTTTTATGTAACTGCTATTTGTCATACACATGTCTAGTGTCCTTATCTATATGTAATATTTTTTTTTTATATATGTACACATTAGACTTGGACTAACAAAGGATTAATATAAAATGAAGATATCGAGAATCTTTTGCCATATAATTGATAATCATTGTATTCAATCGAATAAAAATAAAACAAAAGTATATTAGATGCGGGCACAATACATCATTTGGGAGGTTCTTTACACCGGGTGTTATGTAAATACGTTGCCAAATTCGAGGGGGTGATTCTTCGAAAAATTCTAAGACGAAAAGTTCATATAAACATAGGTCCGGTAATGCTTCGTTTTCAAGATACAGGGTGTCAACATTTTCAAGAGAAATAGTTTTTTCGTAAATATCTTAATAAATAGCCGATTTTGTTAAAATTTGACAGTGTTATTTGAGGTAGCAAGGGGCTAATTTAACCCTAACTAGATTAAAAATATCATGTCCAGTGGCGTCCCGGAAGGCACCTCAACCAATATTTTTGACCAATAAAAAATGTGCGCCACCGATTTTTTTGCAATTATTTTATTGTTTTAAGCTACTTCAAACAACTTCTTTATTTTTAGCATTTTTTGTATCTTGCTTTGTTATTGAGAAAAAAAATAAAAACAACTTTATTGTTATGTGGTAACGCCGGAAATTAAAAAAAAAACATGAAACAAGAAGAACCCTTTATTAAAACCACACTCAAACAAATGGTACGCATTTTTTTTACTTAGAAAACATTTAACAATAAGTAACACAAAACTTGCTCAATAGTTGCTTAAAATGCCCTTCTTCAACTTCAATGCAAGCATTACCTCGTCTTAACATCGATTGCCAAACACGTTTGAATATTTCCGGCGTATGTGTTATCTGATCACATGAATCCCGTATACGTTGGATTAATTCTTCTTCAGTATTGACTGGAGTTTTATAAACGAGGGACTTTAAATCGTCCCCAAAGGAAGAAATATAAGGGATTTAAATCCGGTGACCTGGGTGGCCATGACTGTGGACTTGCGCGACCGATCCAGTTTTCTCCATAAGTTGCATCCAGGAATTGACGTGCTACTATGCTAAAGTGAGGTGGGGCCCCATCGTGCATGAACCACATTGCTTCTCTTACTGCCAGTGGCACATTTTCCAATAGTACAGGTAACACAAATTCCAAAAAATTACGATACTCTCGACCATTTGATCTCGGGGGTAAAAAATTGGGTCCAATGAGATGATCACCCACAATACCAACCCAAATATTCACGGAAAACTGTTGTTGATAATGATGTTCTATAACCGCATGGGTATTTTCTTCAGCCCGGATATGATTGTTATGAAAGTTCATAATTGAATTTCGGGAAAAACACGCTTCATCGGTAAACAATATACGGTATATAAATGTAAGACTTGCTGCATGTTGTTGCAAAAGACAAGTAGAATAAACAACTCGCTTGAGAAAATCCGCAGGTAATAACGCTTGCACACGCTGTATGTGGTAAGGATACAGTTGATAGTCCCTTAAAATCTTCCATACACTAAAGTGAGAAATGTTTAATTGTTGTGCAATTTTGCGTGTACTTGTATCTTAACGGAACAGCTCCACTGTTCTTACCGTTGTAGATCTCCCAATAAGAGCAGCCGACCTTTGGAAGGTGCCTGATTCGCACAGCCTTTCGTGAATTCTTTCAAATGTTTGTCTATTTGGTACAATGCGATGAGGATATCTTTCTTGATAAATGCGTCTAGTCGCTCTGGAATTGTCTTGGGCCATTCCATAGACAAAATGCATATCGGCCATTTCTGAGTTTGTAAAACGAACCATTTTCTAATATCAGTAACGAATTTCATACCCTAAAACTCTTAAAATCACTTCAAATAATTACCATCAAATAATTACGTATGCACTGTTGCACGTATGTCAAAGTCAAATTTGTTTGAGCAATTGTTTTTCCTTCCATGGCACTCTAATTTTACTTTCAAAACACTGCAGTAATAATTAATGTTCTTTATTTCATCGAAAACAGTTGATCTAAAAATTCAAAACATGATTTTGTGTAATTTTAATTGTTTAATCATAAATGAAAATCTCGTTATTGCATATCCATAGACAACAATAAAAACATTTTTTAATAATTAATATTTTTTTTCTATTGCTTGCATTACTTTTGATAACAATTTTTAAGAATAGAATAGACTATTGATATGGAAAAAAATAACAAGTACACCCCAGTTTTTTATGGTTTGGTAGTTCAAATTTTTTTATGATGTTGTCCCAACTAGGGACATGCATAAAGTGATTTTTATGTTTTTTCTCAAAAACAAAGCATGATACGAAAAATATACTATAAAAAAGATGTAGTTTCAGTTGCATAATCGAAAAAAATGCAAAAATTGCAAAAAACCAGTGGCGCACATTTTTTTGGTCAAAAATATTGGTCAAGGTGCCTTCCGGGACTCCACTGGACATAATTATTTCAATCTAGTTAGGGCTAAATTAGCCCTTTCTACTCCAAATAACACTGCCAAATTTCAACAAAATCGGCTAAAGGATTATTAAGATATTTAGGAAAAAACGATTTCATTTAAAAATGATGACAGCCTGTATCTTGAAAACAAAGCATCACCGGACTTTTGGTTATATAAACTTTTCGTCTTAGAATCACTCAAAGAATCGCCCCTTCGAATTTGGCCACGTACTTACATAACACCCTGTATTAATTAATAAATTAATAATTCCCAATTTCTCTAATGTTTCACAAAATGCGAGTTCAAGACTGCTTTTGCCGAAAGCGAGTTCAACCATGTTTTTTCCGAATGTCACTAATATTTGTGAATTGCTGAAAAGCAAAGACGAAACTTTCCTGCTTTTATTTCTCCGCGAAAAGAAATTTTCTTGTAGTTCCGAATAATTTTGCCATATGTATAAGAGAGCGTCTCAATCATAGAGAAACTAAAAATAAAGAGAGTTGTCAAACCTGCAGTAAAAGTTTGCACCACGTTTAGACAGTGGCGACATATCTCGCAACTGGCCGAACTAAGTACAGTTGATAAAACTGATTGAGATAAGGCGGGTTTTTCAAATGTGTGTTACTTTTATATGATTGTTATGGTATATATTTTATAAGTGATCGATTTGCCATTCTTGTATTCCATATGAATGGTTGTATCATATGAAATACATGATGGCAAATCGATCACTAATAAAATAAATATATACAGTAATCGATTCGTAGAATCTGTTAGTTTGTTCGTGGTTAAAATAAAGTTCCAAAGTAAATCTTTATTTCATGATATCAAGAACAAAATTAAACATCTTATATAATAAGTTGAACACTATAAAAACACATTTTATTGTATCTAGGACAAGGTACAACTACAGACAAAACAATAATAAAACTCCGAAAAAAAACAAAATTAAAAATATTCTTCAGTCGCTTATCATCAAATCAACCAAAATAAAAACAAATTACATTTACAACAAACCTTCCATAATTTTGTTAATTTATTAGCACAAAGGAGACCATGTACTTCGTACTTCCTCAAATGGTGATAGGAAATGAAAACTGATGGATGGAAATAAGTACCAATTTGTGAAAAAAATTCTGCAACTGATGGATGGAAATAAGTATCAGTTTGTGAAAAGCAGCTTATATTTTACCTTGTGAAAGAATATTTCGAGGAATTCCAGCGTCAACTCGAATAACAAAACATTCCATTTTCGACGTTGGGTTCATAATTCAAGTCCATGGTATAATTTCTATAATTAATTTTTCGATGACAATTAACAGTAGAATTATTCTGAAATTATTACGTGGTTTGTCATTTTCTGACAAATGTCGAAATTGTAAAATTATCATGTCGTCAGTCTCGTCAGTCGTATGTTGATTGCGGGCAGCGCCTCCATGCGCGACTGGCCGTACCAAAAACTTGGTGGTCAAGATCGCCAATGTTTCAAACAGTCTCTTTATTTTCAATTTGTCCATGGTCTCAATACAATGTCAGATTTGAGGTACTTCAATGTTGAATACGATAGATGGCACGCGCGATTGTATAAAAGGTGATTTTTTTGTGGTTGACCAACTATCTTCTTTCTCTTCAAAGAATGATTCGACTATGAGCGAAGATAGTGCACAATTTAGTATTTATCTCACGATATAACGTGAAGCACACCCTCCATTGTTTTCCGAAATTGGGTTAAACGGATTCATCGTCTATATTTACTATTTGCGTGATTAGTAAGTAAGATTTATGTTTTCAAAAACAATATTCATCTGCCCTTCACAATACACCGGTATCGAGAGATTGGAGATTTATGAATATTGCGTGGTATTCGGAAATAGGGTATATCGATCTGTTATTAATGATATTTTCCTAATAGAACATCGTATCATCACCAGTAATGTGAACGATTGAAAATTCTCATCCTAGATTTCAATATTAACTCGATTTTCAAGCTTTATAGCTGGATATACGAATTTTATGAATAATTAGGGGATAAAATGAATGTTTTTTGACTTGACTGGATTCCCGCCTCAAAAAGTTTTAAATAGATTCTGATCATAATTCGCCAGACTCGTCCGAGATTTTAGAGCCGCCATATCAAACTGTTGAAGTTTTGCAGAAAAACTCGATAACCTACTCCGAGTACGCCAGATATCAATTTTGAATGTATTAAAGCCACCTTTTCAAAGTTTTCCTGCGAAAACCTGGGGAGAAGGATAAAGTCCTGAATTATCGAGCAACCAATCCTTGACTGACTTGTTACTAAACAACTATACAAAGAACATAATCATGAACCAACAACATGGCTTTAGTGCTGGAAGGTCAACAACAACAAATTTGTTATAACAATGTCATATTGAATGCCTCAAAAAGAGATCTATCTGCAACGACTTTTCAAAAGGTTTCGAGATAGTCAACCATGAGCATTATTACACTACAAAAATTCTTTGACAAAGAATTTTTCGTCCACAGCATAATGTATTACACTACGTGAAGGATTCTACAAACGCTGTACTTAAACTGCCGTTAAACGGTAGCCTACTAAAATGCCGTTATTAGATATGACGTCATTGAAGTGACGCGTCGGATGGCTTTTTATTGGATTTGCTTAAACTGCCGTCAAACGGTAGCATACTAAGGCCCACTTGTTCAATCAAGGATGACCAAGACCAAGGCTTAAACTAGGATTACCAGTTTTGTTTCAGTTGTTCAATACGGGCTTCTGAGATAAACCTAGTTTAACAATGGTTCAAGTTAATCTCATGAATTCGGAGGTTTAAGAAGATAATTTTGACATTTCAATAGACATTGACTATTCTGAAAATTATTATTGTGTTGAATATTTTTGTTTTATACCAGACTCAAAGATGTTCGAAGATATAACAGACATAAGATTTTTTTGAAGTTTTTGATATTATTGCCCAAGAAGAAAAGACCCGTATTTAGACAACGTACCGTAATTTCTGGTGACTTCAACCCAGCTGGGTAGCTTTGGCTCTTGATAAATAGACATTATTGATTATAAAATTTAAATATTGCCTTTTTAAGCCAGTTTTTATCAGATTTATTTTTCGTGATTCTTTCTATGGTATATTGATATGGTATGGTATATGGTATATTCAATACTGCAACACTATTCCATTCAGGAGTCATTTTCAACCAAATTCAACTTGCATAAAATTTGTTTGCAACGAGCAATATATTTTTTTCTCATTTATAATGATTAAAAATGAAAAAATAAAATTATGGACAAATTTCTTCTGCTTATTTTATCCGTCGGGTTACTTTGGCCTATGTACATTCTGTTCAACACCCTAATATTACCTCATTTTACCTACTGTTCCACAATAGTTTACCTGCTCAATCAAAATGAAATGTCCAGATTTAGGAAACTTCAAAATCTAGCTATGAGAATCATACTCACATGCTCAAAGAGAACACACATTGGGCATATGTTAAATGAAATGCAGTGGTTGTCAATAGATGACTTCTTTGAGTACAATACTCTAATATTTATATTTAAGATCAAATCAGGTACTGCTCCAAGCTATTTGAGAAATATTGTCAATTACAATTCTGATGTGCATGCATACCCATAATACAAGATCACGAAATGATTTCCACATTCCACTGGTGGCAAAGAGTCATACACAAACTTCTGTATTTTTCAAAGGCCTGAAGAGATTCAATCAGCTGCCCCTAGAAATCAAATCCTCAGATTCCTTGAACAAGTTCAAACAGAACTTAAAGATTTTTCTTTAACTCTCCTAGTGCTGGAGCTTGAAAAAAGAATTTTTCTTAGTAATTCTATTTCAATATTCTGCACAGGTGTACTTATGTGTCTCCCTTCTCTTCAACTGATTTTAATGTGTAGTTTTTATGAGTGGAATGGCTGTATTGGTTTTACTTTATTTTATATGACCAAATTTTAATGTGTAGTTTTATCAGTGACATGTCTATTATTAGTTTTATTTTATATGACCAAATTTAATGTGTATTCTTTCAATGATCATTTGTATTAGTTTATAACTAAATAAAGGAATTATATATATATATATATATATATATATATATATATAGAGAAAATCTCGCAAAATATAAGCCATGGGTCAAATCCAGCCCTCAATATGCGGGTACCTTGTTTTTTTATATATCCACATACAAAGTCTTAATCACAATTTGACATAGCTAATTTGAAAGAGTGGTCAAAGATCAATATTTTGGTATTCAATAATACCAATTTATTTTTACAAATTCATCGTAGACATTCTTTGAATTCAAGTAAGCCAAAGTCTTCTGAAATTACGGTACCTAGAAACCATTCCGAAGAATGGAAAGAAAAATAAATTTTTTAATAGATTTCGCTTGCCGAAAGAAATCGTCCGCAACTAACAAAAATACAAAGAATCACCCCTCAAATGACTACAAGGCAAAATCTTGACAAAAAATAAACTTCCAATTAAAATCATTATTTTTCACACCAAAAACGTTTGCATTAAAATCTAAATTAATCATCACAAATGCAAAATGAAAAACTACATGATCTGTTCTCAGGAATCTCAAGAAAATGTTGAATTATTGTTGGTTGATGAGTTATATTTCAAAGATAATGTTTGTTTATATATCTCAATCATATGGGTTTTCTGTAGATTCTAATCCTCCCTCTGCAGTCCGTTTTTTATGTTCTACAAAATCTTGCTATTTATTTACCAGTGAAATGAGAATGTTTTCCTCACCACCATTGAAATTATGGTCATGTTTTTCTTAAGAGACGCCTAACAATTATAGAATACACTTGGATTTTTTCGATAAATTGTGCTGTACTTTACTTTTGACAAAACTATGAATTTTTAGGTTAGTTTGATTCAATGTTGATGTTTCTAAACGGCCCGAATGATGGTACAAGGAAAAAAATGTTTTGCCATCATATGAAAAAAATGAATTAAGGAATCCAGGATTGGTTTTTAATTGAAAAATGCATAACGTTCTAATCCATAGGTAATTATTAATCCTTAACCTTAAGCTGTCGGATAAACAATAATTGATTACCGGCATTTTTAGTAGTAATTTCAGAATAGTCAATGTCTATTGAAATGTCAAACAATCAAATATGTTAGAATCGGCAAATTATCTCCCTAATCCCCGGAATTCATGAGATTAACTTAAACCATTGTTAAACTAGGTTTATCTCATAAGCCCGTATTGAACAACTGAAACAAAATTGGTAATCCCAGTTTAAGCCTTGGTCTTGGTCATCCTTGATTGAACAACCGGGCCTTATGCTACCGTTTGACGGCAGTTCAAGCAAATCCAATAAAAAGCCGTCCGACGCGTCACTTCAATGTCGTCATATCTAATAACGGCATTTTAGTAGGCTACCGTTTAACGGCAGTTTAAGTACAGTTTCAAAATTTTAATGTGAATACAGCTATGGATGAAGACGTTGTAGCTGCTGCCGTAGCTTCAGCAGCTATCATACAGGGTTTAATGGCGACTATTTCCCTCGTTATTTTTGAGCCAATCAAATGGCCGAAATTTCAAACAGAGAAGCAATCAGATCAGTGTAATAGTGATCAAACGTCTTCTCGCTGTTTTATACTGATTATTTTTCCGACCCAAATATCGACCAATAGAATTGCACCATTCGACGTCACGTGGTACAACCTACATGGTATTATACTGATTATTTTTCCGACCCAAATATCGACCAATAGAATTGCACCATTCGACGTCACGTGGTACAACCTACATGGTATTATACTGATAATTTTTTGAAAATTTTCTCTGGTAGTTGCTATATATAAAAAACAAAACATGATCCAGTCAAATTAACCACACTTCAAACTGACAGGTTGAATTCAATTGTGACAATTGGAGATTTTGCATGAAAATGAGTCGATTTGGAGTTTGTTCTCTGTCCACCATCGATAAAAAGTCAAAGGAAATGTTCCCATTAATACGGAGAAGGCAAAAAACAGTTTGGAACCAATTTATACTTTTTGGGACGGAAAATAATCCCAATACCACGAGCTTCAAAATTATCTGGCATTTCCCTCAAGGTTCCTGCAAACAATAAATCGTCAAGTTTTTCAGGAAATCACTGCGCTTCGCGCTCGTGATTTTAACCTGAAAACTTGACTCCTTAATTGTTTGCAACGAACTATCGGGAAATACCGATAATTTTGAAGCTCTTGTGGTAATATAATGATTATTTTCCGACCCAAATATCGACCAATAGAATTGCACCATTCGACGTCACGTGGTACAACCTACATGGTATTATACTGATAATTTTTGAAAATTTCTCTGGTAGTTGCTATATATAAAAACAAAACATGATCCAGTCAAATTAACCACACTTCAAACTGACAGGTTGAATTCAATTGTGACAATTGAGATTTTGCATGAAAATGAGTCGATTTGGAGTTGTTCTCTGTCCACCATCGATAAAAAGTCAAAGGAAATGTTCCCATTAATACGGAGAATGACAAAAACAGTTTGGAACCAATTTACTACTTTTGTACTGAGAGGGAATACACATTGAGTGCTGAAACGAGTGAAGCGCAATTGGCAAACATTATGAAAGATTACGCTTACAATATGAAGAAAATGGATGGAGAAGACTATAAAGAAGGTACAATAAAAACAATGTGGAATCAGACTGCCAAATTACTTCAAGAAAAGTATTTGAACGATTTCGACATCAAAATCAACCCATTTTCGGATGCTGCATTCAAGACCGCTCGAGGAGCTCGTGATGCCAAGCGTAAGGCTTTACAATCGATTCCGGAAAAACGGAGGGCAAGTGCAGCAGCGTTGGAGGAAAAGATTGGGATGCAATGACACTGTTTGGAAAAATATCCCGATACAACAGCTTCAAATTATCTGGCATTTCCTCAAGGTTCCCTGCAAACAAATAAAGTCGTCAAGTTTTTCAGGAAAAATCACTCGCGCTTCGCGCTCGTGATTTTTTAACCTGAAAAACTTGACTCCTTCATTTGTTTGCAACGAACCTATCGGGAAATACCCGATAATTTTGAAGCTCTTGTGGTATTATAAGTGATTATTTCATTTACATATGGTTCCACCTATAAAAAGTCATGGATTTTGTCACATGATATGCAACATGATCGACTATTCAGGTAAGTAAAGAAATATGAGCGGCTATTTTGTTCGATTATATAATTGAAAATGTCTCGATTTGGTTTATGTTCCACTACGGGAATTAGTGAACATATAAGCAAATATTCCAGAAAATACCAAAAAAGTAATTAGTCCATCTGGAGGCAATTTATGTCTTTTTATCGTCAGAAAAATTATGAATTTTGTGCGACTACCCCAACTCTCGTGATAGCCGAAATACTCAAAGATTTGGCATGGAATATGCGTAAAGGAAATGGCGAGGAATATAAAGAGTATACAATTAAATTGATGTGGAATTCAACAGCGAAAACTTTCCAGGAATTATACTTCACTAAACATAAACGGAAGGTAAATCCATTTGAAAATATCGAATTCCAAAGTGCCAGGCATGCGCGTAATGCAAAAAGGCGAAACCTGCAAAGTTGTCCTCAAAAGAGGAAGGAAAGTTCAGAAGACTTACTTCAGATGAATTGAATGCTATTATGGATAGCTATGATGAGAATACCCCAGACGGTCTTCTGAAGATTTTCTTTTCAAATAGTATCTGTAGAGTTGGCCTGGCGGAGGTATCTCTTGTAAAATCGTTTATTTTAAGAGAGAAATAAAAAACGATGGAACCTATTCTGGCAGAATCGAATATAATCCTGTATTCACAAAAACTATTTCCCAAAGAGGAAACCGACAGTGCGCAGATAGTAAATATGGCTCACAGCTAACAGTCAAAAAATAAATCGTTGTCCCCTACGTATTTTCTTGAAACTTCTTAGCCATCGAGCTACATACATAACCACAGACCGTTTTTTCTTGACTACAAATCCGTACTGGAAAAACAGGGATCTTCATGGTTCAAAAATTTTCCTATCGGAAAAAATCAATATTCGAAATGGATGACAACAGGTGCAGAACGTATTGGTTTGGACGAATCATTCAAATCGTTCGTTTTCTACAAAAATGTTTCTATTAATTTTGCATTTTATTTTTTATTTTTAGTGCCGGTGAAGAATTGCTTAATGGATACTTCATACATTAAACTATCTGAATCCAGAATTTTAGCTGTTTTGTAATTTTTGTTAGATTTTGGTGAAATTTTGTTTCTATCATCTATGTCACTCATGTTCACGAAACTGTTGACGAATATTTTGCTAAACTGTCAACTGGGTGTGTAAACGTGCATTTGGTAACGTAGGTCACTAGTGCAATGCGGCGGTAAAATTTCCGTCGGCTCCTGTGGCACTCGACCGCCCGTGAGACACATTTTGCCGATCTGACAATTTACCGTCGCCGCCGTTCCAGCAGTAGCCTAAGCCTACTGAAGTAAGTTAGAGCTAACACATTAGACGAAACAAGAAAAATCGGTCAATTTGACGTCGGCGGTAGCTGTGAAGCCGTCGAGTGCCACTGGAGCCGATGGAAATTTTACCGCCGCATTACAATAGTGGCCTACGTTACCAAATGCACGTTTACACACCAAGCGGTTTTTCTACCGTTCAAGTCATTTGCTCATTGTGATTTGAACTGCATCTTGACAGTTTATATATTCTTCAACAGTTTCGTGAACATAAGTGACAAAGATGATGAAAGTCTTGTTTCATTACTCGAACAAGAGAGACCCGCATAATGGGATAAAACCCTCGACATTTTTTAGGATCGAAACGCTATGAGAAACGCTTGGCATGCAGTTTGTCTTGGATTGCGAAGCGACTTCGATCAGTTTATAGTTATTAAAAAAAACATGCTTTTGTAGCAATATGAACTAGTTGAAAATAATAAGAATCAAGTATTGGCCCAAAAAAACTAATATTGAAAAAGCGTGGTGTACTGAATTTTTATCGCCTAACTACTCGTTAAGGTATAACAGAAACAAAATTCCACCAAAATCCAACAAAAATTACAAAACCGCTGAAATTATGTATTCAGGTAATTTAATGATTGAAGTTCTACTAAGCAATTATTTACCATGCCACGGCCCTGAAAATAAAAAAAATGCAAAATTCATAGGATCTGTTTTGTAGAAAACATAACAAGCTACAACTTTTATGCGAGGCATTTTTTCATAACTCCAATACATCTGGAGTAGTAGCTCAAAATATGAAAATTCGTAGAATTTTTGGATTAAAGCCGTGGCATGGTAATTGCTTAATGGATACTTCATACTTTTGAATTCCTGAGTCTAGAATTTCAGCTGTTTTGAAATTATTGTCAGGTCTCTGTTTATTGGATTAGTAGAGTCATTATGAAAAGTAAGAGAAAGCACACAACCAATAATTCAACAATAAAATATAACAAAATACCGTACATATGTGAGAAATCTCTCTGAAATACTTTGAACGAAGAAAATTACAAAATCGCATTCTCAAACGACAAAGAACGCCGTTTGTAGAAAGTTTTTTTACGCCAAAAAACAAAAACCCCCAACGATCTACAATCAAACGTCGTCTATAAAATTAACTGTGTAAGTGTGAATTTACACGACACAATAAAGTGATCAATTTTGTGACCTTGAATGTTATTGATAGGTGTAAACAGAAAATTGTCGTCAATTTGAACTTGACCAATAAATTGATGAGTTTAGAATCAGTTCTATTTTTCACAATTTTTAGTAACTTTCAGTCATGAATTGGATGCCTGCTAGAACAGAGATTTTCAGGTTTATGTTATTATTATTATTTACACGATTTCACATACCCTACACTAACTGCGAGAAAATTATTGTGCGAACATAAAACATAATTTACGTTGCATTACATTCGCAGCAATGTGCATTGCTGAATATGAAAGAAAGAGATGTAGAAGAAGGTGGATTAGACCTTGGATTGAGAAAAGAAGGAAAGGAAACTTCACATTAGTCCACGAAGAATTTCTGAGTGCAGATCCTGATTAATTCAAAGGATATTTAACCTTCCTTATACTGACTGACTTCACAACCCGTAAAGTACCAACTGGGGTACCCCAGCTAATTTAATGATTAAAAAAAATGCATCTTATATTTGATGTAACATTAAACACAATTAATCAAATTTGTACACAAAATATTTATTTTAACAAATTTTGCAACGAAAAACAGTTAAAAAAATTAAAAATAAAGTAACATTTTTTAGAGTAAAAAATTTTTTTTTTAATTTTTGCACAGTTTACAGAATACTTTTTTTTCACTATGCTCTAAACAAACAACATTTTTACAAGATTCGCACTTATTTCTAGTTTTTCTGTCTTTCTGGCGAGGACAAAAATGACAGCGGCCGGATGATCTCTCCGCCAAAGGTGGTACATGTGGGCCGCCTAACTCGGGAACCACAGTGACCATGTCGCGGATGGGTTGCTGAAGCCTATCCTTATTACCAAATCTTCTACGTATTTGATCCTTGACAAGCTCTTTTCCAAGACATAGGAGAAATTTGCGCCTGGCATCTAGATATGACTTGTTCCAATTGGGATACTTTAGTTTCCATAAAATAAAGGAATCTAGAACTGGGGTATCAAGGAGGTGACCAAAGATAACCATTGCCCATCTTTTTGTCATTCTTCGGGTAGTGTATTCCTTTACTATTTTATCGGCGGTGTCAACGCCACCTTTAATCATATTGTAGTGAAGAACTATTTCAGGTTTATAGGAGTGGGCCTCATCACTGATTTCGTCTGTATTGTGTTCAGTCGACAGTAAAATGACTGCCTTGTTTGTGTCAGCTGAATAGGAAACTAATGTGAGGTCTTTGGTAAAAGCAAATATATTTGAAGGAAATGGAGTTTTTGACGAAAGAAGTTCTTTTGGAATAAAAGTTTTATTTTTGCGTACTGTACCACAAAGTGTCAAGTGTTTAGCTAAGAGTTTGTCGCCCAAAGATTTAGAAGTGAAAAAATTATCCGTGGTAATTCCATATCCATCAGACAAATGTTCCACCATGTCAAGAACTACCCTTTCCCCCTGATTCTTTTCTACAGTATTATTTTGTGTACCTAAATACACCTGAAGGTTGTAGGTATAGTCATTTGCAGCGTCACAGAGATCCCAAAGTTTCATGCCGTACCTGTCTGGTTTGCTTTTCATGTAAACCCTAAAGGGTGCACGACCTCTAAAACCAAGAAGTTGTTCGTCGACGGTTATATGAGATCCAGGATATATCATACGTTTGAAATTTTCAACAAACATATCAAATATGCATCTTATTGGCGCTAATTTATCTACCGCTCTTCGTTTGGCTCTTGTTGCCATGTCATCAAAACGGATACATTTTGTAAGAGCAACAAATCGTCCCTTGACATGTTTGCAGGAAAAATTGGTCGGCTATAGCACTCATCTGATATCCACAACATTTCTACTGGCTCTTTTCTAGCTTTTAGGGCTCCCTGTGATAAAAGAAGTCCTATATAGGCCTTTATTTCAACGGAA
Organism: Gonioctena quinquepunctata; assembly: GCA_018342105.1. Taxonomy (NCBI): domain Eukaryota; kingdom Metazoa; phylum Arthropoda; class Insecta; order Coleoptera; family Chrysomelidae; genus Gonioctena; species Gonioctena quinquepunctata. Next base: position 244,169 of record JAFIRS010001157.1, on the reverse strand, counting down.
TCTGTAGGTGTCCATACTTTCTCATTTTCTGGATGTTTTTCATTCCACTTTTCATAGTCCAAAATAGCTTTTTCATTTGTTTTCTCAACTATAATCTCCAGAATATTATTGGTTAGAAAAAGGGAAAACACCTCTACCATAGTTTCGAAACTGTATTCCGAAAGTCCAAGACCTTGTCTTATAATATTTTTACTAGTCGACTTTGTAGAATGTATAGGTCGCTTATACCAAGTCGTACCGTCTTTGCTAGTATACGCAGGCAACAAACTAAGATCGGCGACATCATAATGATCGTCTGGAGGTTCAACTGCCGCTGCATCGATCACATCCGGCTCAAAATCCATTTCCTCCAGCAAATCCTCCTCGTCAGATGAATCCTCAAATAAGGGCAAGCCATCATCTAGATCCAGATATCCTTCATGATATTGTTGTAATTCTTCATCTGTCAATTTGCTGGGGTTTTTTGGTCTCTTACTTGCCATATTCTAAAAATCACCGAAAAAAAAATAGCAAAAAAAAACAAAGAAGACATACAACTTACCCAGTCAAGTTTTATTACGATATCAAACACCAATAATTGTAAATGTTCTGCCAAAACACCTCACACAAAGTCAATGTTGCACCAACAAAAGACGTAATAAGAATAAAAATGCTTGTTTACGACTAATCGCGAAACACCAATATCCAGAATTTGCAGGAAAATACCTGTTCAAAACTATGAAAAAAGTGTTTTTGCACACCTACAAGTTTTACGAACTGGGGTATTTTTGTACTCCAGTCACTAAAACCTTTAAAAAAATTCGAGTTTCCTAAAAACTAATTCTGCTTCGAGAATTTAATCAAGAATATTGTCTTAATAGCATTTCTGAAAGGATATTCACATGCACTTAACGGAAACAAAATAATCCAACTTTTTAATAAAAAAAACAAATTGGGGTACAAAATTACCCCAGTTAGTATCACAGAACTTATAGAACTGAGTTCTGTGGTTAGTATTAGGAAGGTTAAACATGGTTCAGAGACAATTCAATAAGCTATTGAATAATATTCGGAACTTTTCCTATAGTTGAACCATTTCTTGTCATTATGTTGGTATTCATGAGTAAAAACTGTTGCCAAAATTGAAAAATAAATTGTCAGGTGTAAATATAACCCACATTGGTCAATTTTATTGTTCAATTTATTGATCAACTTTATTGGATCGTGTAAATTTGCACTAACAATTATTGTACAAAATGATACTTTGGTCGCATATCGCATATCTGAATACGATAGGGACACAAAAAAACTCTGTGATCAAAATCCCACTGTTCTATTAGAACATACTAGAGAAAGTGGTCATACTTTTGACTTCACAAACCCCATCATCCCTGATAAAAATCCTTACTGTCAAAAATACTTTTTAGCGAAATGATCGATCGAGTCAATGGCAGAAGATAGAAGATTAAACACGTCCTATTTCAACTTGATGAGCCAGATTCCGAAATGAATTATTGTTACCATTATTTTTTCACCACAATTGTTATGAGAAATATATGGTTTCCGGATATTTTTTCAATTTTATTCGTTTGTCTCGTACTCAATGTTGTCCCGTGAAAGTTATTTTCGTGTATCTAGAATGTCTGTTTATGTATTAGTTTTATTTGCATCAAACTCGAAAAAATTAATTTTTGGGGAGTCCCTATTTTTACATGCTTTTATTTAGTGTCACCTGTCCCGGTGTCTGTCTGTCTGTAATCATATCTTGCAAGTTAAATTTGACCCACTTCTAGTTGCCCGATTGACGTGAAATTTGTCAGGTGTTCATAGTTCCCATGACAATGCACTATGGAATTTGTTAAAGAAAAAATCAAAATGGCGGCTCCAAGATGGCCGACGATCTCTGTGATTATGGTCCGATTCTATTCAAGATAGCGACTCCAAGATGGCGGACGAGTTTTGTAATTATGGTCCGATTCGATTTAAAATTGGTATGTGGGGGTTTTTGGGGCCGAAGATTATGAAGTTTTTGTCAAAATTCGTAAATTCAAGATGGCGAACGAGTTTTGTAATTATGGCTTTTATTGGCTTCACTTGTAACTAACAAACAATGTAATCAAATCTTCATAAAATCAAAATAGCGGCTCCAAGATGGCGGACGATCTTTGTGATTATGATCCGATTGTATTAAAATTGGGGGGTTTTGGGGCGGGGATTATGAATTCATAAATTCAAAATAGCGGACGAGTTTTGTAATTATGGTTCGATTCTATTCAAAATTGGTGTGTGGGAATTTCCAGAGTTGAAGATCATGATTTTTTGTCAAAATTCATAAATTTAAGATGGCGGCCCAAGATGGATGACAAATTTCATGATAATTGACCGATTTTATTCAAAATTGTTATGTCGGAGTTTTAGAGTTGGAGATTATGAGTTCAGTCGAAGATAATTGATTTTTGTCAGAATTCATAAATTGAAGATGGCATGTTCAGGATGGCGGACGAGTTAATCTTCAGATGGTCTCATCTTCGAAGAACTAGATGGCTCAGAAAAAGGCCTCATAATGACGATGCATTAACAAGAATGCATATACAGTGCTAGTCAAAAGTCCCCTCCCCCCCTCGTATCTTTTGAACGGGTATACTTATAATAATGAAATTTGGAGGGTGGAAATAAATGGATGTAGGCTTCTCAACTGGTCATAACAGGTGACGCAATAGTCATAAATGACGTCACAAGGCCACTGTGACCAATAATTTTAAATGGGACCCTATGGCAAGTGACAGCTCGTTTGGAAGGTATTGAAAATACCTATTCAGTCATACCAATTTTGTTTGGGTTTCGGCTGATTTTGATTGATAAATTGAAGAAATACGAAAATTATAGTTTCGCATTTAATTAATGAAGATTTAAGAACCAGTTCTTATAATAAGTGTTCAAAATGTGCTCCATCTACTTCCTGGCAGTAATGCATCCTATTGCTAAACTCTTGTCGTACTCGTCCCAGTGTGTCAGCGGAAATTGCCCTACATTCTTCAACAATTCGTAGTTTCAGAATGGCAATACTGTCAGGTGCTGTAGCGCAAACCTTAGATTTCAAGTACCCCCATAGAAAAAAATCTAATGGTGTAAGGTCCGGTGACCGAGCTGGCCATTCGATCGAACCTCGTCGTCCAATCCATCTACCACGATATTCTTCATCTAGGTAACGTCTTACTGCACCGTAATAGTGTGCAGGAGCACCATCTTGTTGAAACGTTATTTCCAAGTTGTCGAATTCATCTGGATTATCTTCTAGAATTTCAAGAATTAACGCCTCAATATCATTTTGTAACATCTCCAGATACAATTCACCGGTTAAGTAAGCATTGAGAAAAAGAGGCCCAACTATGTGGTTTCCCAAAATACCTGCCCAAACATTTACTTTTTCTGGAAATTGAGTATGTTTTCACGAAAGATGTGGATTTGTGTCACTCCAATACCTCACATTTTGAGTGTTAACATTCCATTGAGAAAGAAAGTACTTTCGTCACTAAAACAACTGTCTGTATGTAGCCTGGTTGTTGGTTCATTTTATTGGACATAGTTTCACAGAATTCTAGTCTTCGGTCGGGGTCATCATCTGAAAGTTGGTGCACCATTTTTAATTTGTATGGATGAAATTTGTTTTTAGCCAACACCCTATGTACTGTCCTTTGACTGACTCCACAGATAGACGCAACTTGGGCTGTGGAAGAAGTAGGGTTTACTACCATTTCTCCAATTATGTCAATTTTTTGTCATCACTAATTGTTGGTCGACCAGATCGTTTGGCATCTTGAACACTACCTGATGCTTCAAACTTCCGAAGAAGCTCCCTCAAATAAACCCTCGATATAGGGCGATCGGGGTACCTCTCATTAAACAGTCGTTCCGCTGCATGGAAATTGTTTCTACATTCACCAATTATTAAGATAGCTGCTACTTTGTCGGCTACAGTACGTACCATTTTGCCTATGTAAACACTTAAACGTCTCGTTAAACAATAGCTTAGGTAAATTTTCAAGGTATAAACACTTTTGACAAGTAGAGAATTCAAAAACGTCAACCTTTTTGACAATTAACCAGAGGCGTACTTTAAAATCTTTATTAATTAAATGCGAAACTATAATTTTAGTATTTCTTCAATTTATCAATCAAAATCAGCCGAAACCCAAACAAAATTAGTATGACTGAATAGGTATTTTCAATACCTTTCAAACGAGCTGTCACTTGCCATATGGTCCCATTTAAAATTATTGGTCACAGTGGCCTTGTGACGTCATTTATGACTATTGCGTCACCTGTTATGACCAGTTGAGAAGCCTACATCCGTTTATTTCCACCCTCCGAATTTCATTATTATAAGTATACCCGTTCAAAAGATACGAGGGGGGGAGGGGACTTTTGACTAGCACTGTAGATTAAGGCGTACCTACTTACTAAAAAGCACAAAATAAAATAGCTAATGAAGTGAATAAACTTTTTAAAGATAAGCTTTTATTCAAAAGCGCTAAAAAGTAAAAAATAATTGCTTTGGATGTGCGACGTAGGTTATTCCGTGAGTTATAGATTCAAAAGCTTGTCGCTTTTGTATTCGAACTGAAATCTTTGCGCGACAAGCTCTAGAATCTATAACTCACGGAATAGCCCACGTCGTACATCCAACGCAATAATTTTTTACTTTTTAGCTCATTTGAATAAAAGCTTGACTTTAAAAATGTTTTTTGTATTAATTATTTTTATATTTCATTTCACTGGAAATGTTTCAGTTCTTGTGGCTAAATGTTTCTAATTGTTTTTTTTTCTCCTATTTCTAAACATCTTCAACTTCAACAAACACTTATTGATACAGAGCCCTGAGGATGAATTCAATCAAATTCGGAACGTCGGCAAGGAAACAATAGTTTTTCTTCCACCAAACTGATCCAAATTCCTTCTGAATACTATATGTTTACATTGCATCACTAACCTTACTAAAAAAAATACTCTTAATTTCTCGAAGTACCTAGATAAACAAACACATATAATCCAATTATTTTTACAATCAGTCAATATCAATTATTGATTTTTTCTAAAATTCTCACTTATATATTCAATAGTCAATGTTTAAAGTCTTTCGAAGCATAAATAACCTCAAAACACATACATAGGTATAGTCTACCTGCGCACTAGAAAACGTCGGTTTCTATTGAACGTTTCCGTCATGAAATATTGATTTTATCAGTTGAAAATACCTATACAGGGTGTAACATAAGTACGTTAAAATATTCAAGTGACGTATTCCTGAGACAATTTTAAGAAAAAAGGCTATATAAACTTGTGTCCGGAAATGATTCGTTTCGGAGATTCTAAAAATAACTTTTGCAAAGTTATTTGCACGGAATTTGGTACCCGGGGTTTTTTTGACGTGGGAAATCATAATTTCGTATTAATTTTCATGTAACATCTAGAGGGCGCTGCGTACGCTGTCATTAAGTCATAAAAGTAGTTTATTTTGACGAGACCTACCACATACTTAGTTTTTGTAATGTTCTCAGCAACTTCACTTAGCGCCCTAGGAGCTAAGTAACATGCATCGATATAGAAAATTGTAAATATCTCGAAAACGATCACCTCCAGCGTTGTTGAGGAAGTGTACCTTTTTTACTTGGAAAAGGTGTGGGAATAAGGTTTTTTCATGAAAAGTACAAAAGTTTACTGTCAAAAATGTTTGGGCAATTTGAAATAAATAATGACAGCGTACGCAGCGCCCTCTAGATGTTACATGAAAATTAATACAAAATTATGATTTCCCACGTCAAAAAAACCCCGGTTACCAAATTTCGTGCAAATAATTCATTTTTTGCAAAAGTTATTTTTAAAAAACGAACAAAAAAATCCAATTTCAACACCCTGTATCTCCGAAACGAAGCATTTCCAGACACAAGCTTATATTGACTTTTTTTCTTAAAATTGTCTCAGGAATACGTCACTTGAATATTTTAACGTACTTATGTTACACCCTGTATATGTGTATATTATATTTTGCGTCTGAATAATTCAATAATTAACATTTATCAACGGACATTTTGAAACATTTTATCCTGGAATCATTCTTTATACTTAAGTTTCGAAATTAGTGAGTTTTACTTGAAATTCAATGAAAACAAAGTTTAATATTGTTTTAAACAATATAAATAATTGAGTGTCCCACCTAAAATGTATTATTTTGAATAATTGAGTATAACAAAAATCTAAGTTTAGAAGTAGAAACCGTAACTGACGTTTTTATAGATATTAACGAATCAACATCTATAAAATAATAAATAAGATAATGCCACTGTTGAAAATGTTGTTAGCTACAGTCAATGAACAACAAGAACACATACTTTGTATCGGAGATATGAAGAACAATTTTTCAAATCGGTAATATCTGTACCAATTCTGTCAGTTAGTAGTGACATTGTCGGCTGATGGTGATAAAACCCACATCTTTTTATTCTGCTCGTATATCGAACATAACAGTACTACGACTAACACTTTGGACAGAAAATTGTCCGATAAGTTTTATATCCATATTTCCTAATGAGCCAGGGACGTGCGTTCGCAAGTAATTTCAACATGGATCCAATTAAAAATTAAATTTTAGTTTAAAAAAATCAAAAACGCGCTTATATAGCAATAAGGACTGAAACGTTGAAAATAATAAGCAGGAAGTCATTGACAAATATTTTTTCTCTTATGTAAAAAAAATGTGGGGTGCTCTTTACTCAATTTTCATAATGATATTCAGATATCACCACCACACCCTTTTTACATAAGAGAACATTTTTTGGTCAGTAACTTTAAGCTTTTTATTTTGAACTTTTTAGTCCTTATTGCGTGTTTTTTTAGTTTTTTTAAACTATAGTTTTATTTTTAACTTCTTAGTCCATAAGACTAAGGGAGAAAAACTCGATTCATTCGTCCACATGAGATGGAAGTAATTACTAAATTGTGGCGAATGTGCTGAGAATGACCAGTGCATGCGCCATATCATTGAAATGTAAATTATGCTGAGAACGATCAGTGCATTCCCCATATCTTTCACTAGGGGACTCCTATCACTATTACTAGCATTTCAGAGACATTCAAAAGAAGCACCAGAGCTGATTCCGCTCCTGAACTGAAGCAAAATTGCGAGCAATTCACCTTCTGACATGGATGACAGTTGTTCAAATTTGTTCGAAATTTTGATATTTTGAGTATTTCTTCAAGCTGAGACATTAGGGACTACGATTCTACAACTGCTACGAAATGCGGTAGGAGGAATAGCTGGGTTTAAGTTACTTTTAGGCACTGGAAGTGTAGGGATTATCTCCTTTTTCTGCCATTTGGCAGGAGCATGCTCACTTGAGCCATCATTCTCTTTGGTTCTAGCCGATAATAGAGAACTTACAGCTGGGATTTTGATCAGGTCATCTCTAATGGAGGCAAGCAAACTGCCCAGTACTTCCAGTAGATCGGCTCTCCAGAGAGAACCGATCCCTTCAAGCACCGATTCCTTGCAGGCCAGATTGCAATTTCCAGCGGGTTGTCGATTTCTACTAGGTTGTTTGTAGGTTCATTCTTAAATTGGGTATTCGCAGGGGGTTCGTTCTCCACTCTTCGGAGGTACAAGACCTCTTTCGGGCTGGATTTTTCACACGGCTGTTCTAGGCACGATCAAACTCCCATATCTTTGAAATGTAAATTATTTTTTTCTGACGATCTTGGTGAGAATACCAGGCCGTAGCTATGAATTTATTGTATTGCCATCGATTCTTATTTAGTGTGCGGAATTTCAAATGATTCGGACGTCTGGAAGTGGGTGAAAATTAATTCCAAAGATTCCATTACCTACATTCATACATACATACAGGTGAAGCTAATAAAGCGTGTATAAAAACGCTGGCTCGGCTGGTGGGAAAGGTAGATTCCACAATCTCTCAATGAATTCCGAAATTATTGTCAATCATCCTGACATATTATATGTCAGAAAAAAATTTAGATATTTTGTCAAAACATCTTAGAAAAAAACTTTTCGGGTAAATGTTGTGGAGCTCATGGAGCTCTATCAAAAGACCAATAGACCTTTGGTGATATTGGTAGGAAAATGAGAGATTGAGGATTTTTTTTCATTCTTCCAACTTCCACCATTTTTAAACTACTGGACCAATTTGCCCCATTTTCTAACTCATCCGCGGCATAGCGAATAAATATTTTTTTGACTAATTTCATACGGTTGAAAAATATGGCCTCTACTTTGTTGAAAAATTTCGTTTTATCCCATATATATATATATATATATATATATATATATATATGGGATAAAGAACACGTTTTTTTAAAATTTCTAATATCGCTTTTATGAAAGACAGAATCACCTCGCATAAAAGCGATATTAGAAATTTTAAAAAAACGTGTTCTTTAGCTCATCACACCATGGCGTTGAACCATAACCCAGATTATGATAATGTGAATATCTTGGAACATGAATCTAATGTAAAAAAGAGAACTTTTCTCGAAATGACACAAATTTTCAAAGAACCTAATTCAATGAATTCGAGAACTGACATCGATAATCTCAGCATAATCTATTCATATTTACTCAGTCGTTCTCCGTATGAGACAGACCACAACTCAATACATTAACATTATTGTGTCCCCTGGAATGGTGGGTAATGAAATTTTGCACTCTGTCAAATTTTGTTATATATTAATTTTTAATATTTTTTGTTTAATTGTTAAAAAACTCATATTTTCTCTGGCAGTCTCCTTATGAGACTTACCTAAATCGTTTTAATTAACATAAGTTGGTACCATGTAATTGTTTGGTGATATTATTTTTCATCGCATTGTATGTTGGCAACAGGTCGTAGATCTATTTTTCATACTTGTCAATTGTCAACTTCATTTACTTCAATAATCATCCATTTTTCATTTGTCACCACTGCCTCTTTAATCCAACATGTCCTCCATAAGAGCCCATTTGGAATTTTAAAATGTTTATACACTTATGTTTAAGTAATCTTGATCAATTTCGATCAAAGTTTTAACTATATATGACTTTACCAAGAGTGTTGTCTGTTGTGACATGGTATTTTATAATTTGCTGCAAGTGAAAGGGATTTTTAACCTCACTTTTGTAAGTACACATGCCTAATTGGTTTTCAAATAGTATAATGTTCAATTTAATTCATTGTAGAGTTCCTGATGAAGAGACAATAAATGACTCGGAAGCTTGAATAGAAAAAAGAGTACACTTTTTCCATACCCCTGTTGACTGCATACCCGAATTTAAAAAGGATTCTTCTTTAACTTAGACAGTCGTCTAACCTTCACAACTTCTTATATATAATATATATATATATATATATATATATATATATATATATATATATATATATATATATATATAGTGCTCGTCTAAAGTCCGTCCCACCCCTACTAATTTTTGAATCACCTGGTATATCGCAACGAAATTTGGAGGGCTTAAATAGGAGTTGAAAACCTACTTTTGCATGAAAAAAATCACCTAAAAGTTTTAAAATGGCGGCTGAGCGCCATCATCAATAATTTTTTTTAATAAAACACCCCGCATATTATTCCATTTTTGAAATCTGCTCATAATTCTCAACAGTTTTCTCCAACACACTTTACTCCTGAATTCAATCGTTTTCGAAATATTAACGTTTGAAAAGTGACATTCCAGTTTAAAATGAAGTATGGATTTTGGTCTCTTCCGGTAAAACATTTTGCTAACTAAACGTTATTGTTATTTTGTAGTTAAGTCTCTCAATGAATTCGACTAATGAGAGGCGTAAAGAGAGTTTATTAAGGATAAACAGTACCGCTTACCGAAAAATCTCGAAGCCTGCGAATGTGTTCTGTGAATTCCCAATCAAAACAAATTAGTAAGCTAAAAAATTATAATTTATTTTTGAATAACACAATTATTTCTTCAAGTGTTCAATGAGGCCCCCTCCTAAATCTTGACAAAAACTGCCCTATTATAAATAGCTTCTCTCACGTTGATGAAGGTCTGTTCATCTATTTCTTCACGTGTATCTATTATTCTGCGTTCCAACTCTTCTATTGTTTGGCATTCAGTGGCGTAGATTTTCGACTTCAGATACCCCCAAAGGAAAAAATCTAGAGGTGTAAGATCCAGATATCTTGGTGGCCAGTCTGTACTTCTCCTGCGACCTATCCATCGCCCAGGAAAGTTTGTATCGAGGATCTCTCTAGCCATGAAATGGGGAGGTGCCCCATCCTGCTGAAATATGATTTCCCGATTTTCAAACTATTCCTGATTGCTTATTACAATTTGTTTTATTCGAAGTTTAATTTCAGTTTCTAAAAGATTTCTGTAAAGAACTCCTGTAAGATTGCCTCTGATGAAAATTGGTCCAACAACGCTATTGCCCAAAATCCCCGCCCAAACATTCACCTTTTTTAGGAAACTGGGTCCCTTTCTGAAAATATGCGGATTAGTATCGCTCCAGTATCGTACACTCTGTTTGTTGACTTTTCCATTAAGAATAAACGTGCATTCGTCTGCGAAACATACACGTTTCAGGAAGCCGCGTTCTCGTTCAATTGTTCTTGTTAACCAGTCACAAAATTCAACCCTCAAGTCTGGATCATCCTCCGTGAGAGGATTCAGCAACTGCAGACGTCGACTGAGTCGGATTGATTACCATTTCAGCAACAATTTCTACCTTTTTTTCTTCTGAAAGTGGCGGTCTTCCTGATCTTGGAGCATCTTTCAGCGTACCAGTTGCTTGGAGCTCATTTAAAAGTTTTCGCAAATATGACCTCGAAATAGGATTCTCGGGAAATCTATCATTAAACATACGGACTGCTAGATGATAATTTCTTCCAGCTTCTCCAAATATCAAAGCTGCTTCAAATTTATCGTCTAAACTACGAGCCATGATCACACTTTTCATGAAAGGATTTAGGCGCTCAACGGACTATTTGACAGTTAGCAGTTCAGTTTGACAGTAAACAAGATGTTACCGCGACGAGCACTGTATATATATGCAATGCAAAATTTATACATGTGACATCTATGATTTGCTGAGTGAAGCTCAGACCTAGTGGAGTGGAGTTCAATGGCAGGAAATTTCGTGCAACATTGATGGGTCACCAACAGATGTCAGTATAGGCCAATCTCCGACACCAAAAGTCAAGCTTCTAGTGCGTTCAGAGTAACGCAAACAAATAACAAAAGAAAGGGAGATTTATTTCGATTCCAAGAAAGTCACCATCCGCCTACACCTGTTTCGTGGTTTCCAATCATCAGGACGGCTTGTGGTCTTTCTCGAATTCGAACCAAATCTCTCAGAGAACTTGTGCCTTCCGGAAAAGGACAAACATTTATATATATAAACATTTGAACTGATGGTATTTTTTATTTTTGGGGATCATGATCGGTGAAAATATATGAAAATTTTTCGAAAGTATTTTTGTGATGACGGGGCCAATAGGTAGTAAGTATTTCCATTGAAATCTATCCAATGAATCCCGATCTGAATGTCGATATCAGATAATTTCACAAAATTATGTGTGTATTACAAGTAGCACTTTCAACTATGCATTGTTTTCTAATTTAATACCAAAAAATTGGAATTTTTTTGGAAATTTTTTCCTTAACACTCCAAAACATTTTTTTGTCAGTAATTTCGATCATTTTTCATATTCTAAATATCCAGTTCTCTTCATTATCTTTACTGGCTATCCAGATAGTAGAAAGTCATAATCTATTATTTAGGAATAACTTAATTTTGAGTAATTCACTATTTGCTTCAACACATCATTCTCCTCAAAACTGTGGAGAAGACAATTAGGGCAGATCTCTCTGCTCCTTCCTATTTTTTTATTCGATGTAATAAAGCTAGGTACTTCTACCTGTCGCAGGAGAAAGAAGAATATGCATTCATAGTAGACTAGGATGGTATTAAAAGCACCAACTTTGAGTTATTTGAACCTCATACATTCATAATTAATATACTCAATTTTTCACCGAATTTCATCTACAGTTGACCAAGATCATTCTCGTTTTTCTTACTTTTTATTTGGAGATAGTCATTTCAGATCGCAGAAGCTCTATTCTATAATTTGGGGAATATATTGAGCTACTAGAAATATGGATGTTTTTGACACGAATTAAAGAAATATAACGAGTGTGTAGAGAAATCAGTCATTATATCTAAAGGTCTACCTTTTTGAATTTGTTTTTTATTTCATGGCAGACAATAAACTATTAATTTTTATTATTATTGATGTTTTTCAACTCTCTTGATATTTCCAATGGAGCTGCCTTCTGGGAACTGCAATTTCCTTCACAACAAGAAATTATTTGTTATTAAATGCAACTCTAGTGTCGCCACAAGGTGAGATGATCAGAAGCATTGGTCCCTTCACTGTGGTACTCTCGGCAACCGACTAAAGGATGAGTAATTGTTTTTTCCGTACTTTCATAATGACACAGTAATTCCTACATGCATAATGACACAGTAATTCCTACATGCCAGTTAAATCCCTTGAGTTAGTATGACCTGCGTCGTCAAACTCGTCAAACAGGTTGAAGAACGTTCTCTTACATATACTCTCTCATTTTCATTGCAATTTTTTCACTGAATAGCATTCCCCGTGTTTCCTTCCTAGTTCTGCTCTTCCAGTACCTACCACATGAGTTCAACGAATAATATTATATTTGAATGACATGACACACTCACATTGAAGTGTCGATCTGATAGTCTCCACCAAATTGCCAAAAGAACCCTGCTAAGATCTGCCCCGTATTTTTTCTTTGACATGATTGATGCCTACGTAATCTACGGAACTTCTGAAGGTGGAGAAAATCCTTTATGGACACCCCTTGGTAGTGAGGGAATTATTGTAGTCCTTCCGCCTTTGATGTAACTACTACAAATTCCGGCCCACAGGCTCATCTGGCCTCCAATGCCACTTGCGCCTTTTGGCCCTTTGTATCTTACCTATTGGCCCATTGTATGTCACTTATTTTGGAAGGTCTGAGTTGATCTTCACTTGTCCCTTTCAGATCTTTCATTTCACTTTGCCGTTTCTATAGTTCCTGAATGAGGGCCACTTCGAAGTCCCTCACAGCAACCGCAAGCACTGCCGTGGTTTCTTTACAGTGCTGGAGGTTTATCTGGATGACCTTCATCCCCTACTACCTTTTTTTGTTGAATCTTACTCTGAAAAGTTCACTACCGATTCTGTAGTATTCTCGGAATTGCATCATCTCCAGTGACCTGAAAAAAACATCATTAACCGAGGAGTTTTTTTCCTTTCCTGTAGGTATTTTGACTCATTGGTCCAATGTATTCCCACGATTGAGGGGAAAGGGTTTCGTCCTGAGTCTCGGAGGCCCTGTTGCAACACCTTTTCTTTGGAAATCATGGTGCCACCCATCCGCAGTCCGTTCCCCCGAACCACGTGAAGGTGAAGTTGGGCTTCAAGATATTGGTCAGAGGTATAGTTATTCTAATCCCAATTGGAACGGCAATAAAAATAAGAGCACTACGAGGAGTGTTCATATGCACTGTCCGGCAAATGGGAAATTTATATACTACCAGTGTTTTTACTTTCAAAGCGTTCCTGGTACAATAATAAAAAAGTTCAGTCGTGTGGAAGATAATGCCTTCTCGAAACTTTTTGTGTCAGTCCAATTGGGATTAGAAATACTATATATACTAGTATCCAACCCCTACGATAGAAACGGAGCACTCCTGACAGTTTTGCCCAGTAGAATTACTCATATTTTGGTCATTAATTTGACAGTTTGTCAGATTTATTGATTAAAAAATTACGGATTTTCATACAAACTTTCATTCCCTTTTTCACCACTTCAGGACTTGAATTTCCAAAAACCAGTGTCAAAGAAACCCACATGCAAATTTTCACGGTCCTAGCCGAGTTTGGGCTGTGCGTTGATATGTCAGTCAGTCAGTTATTATTTTATATATTTAGATCAAGGTATTATGAATAAATGACCCCGTCATTACATGACCAATTCTGCAAGACATTAGATAGTTGAAATTTAAATTCAGATACAGATAGAAAAAAGATATCGATTCACTGCAAGTTATTATAACTACGACACATGGTTGTGAGGGAACAATGAAAAAACTTTTTAACAAAAAATTAAACCGACGAAATGATCAACTGAAAAGCAAAAAATAAAATAAACCTTAGTCTAAATGATAATTGAGCTCCTAAACTAATGTGAGTAACTGATTTTGAGTCGGCGCCAAACAAACAATTATCGAATATCATTATATTACTTTGAAAGAAGTAATCAAAACGCAGTCGTGCATCTCGCTGCCATCATTTCACGCTTTACCTAATTCAATTGCTAGTTTGTTTGGCGCCGACTCAAAATCAGTTACTCACATTAGTTTAGGAGCTCAATTATCATTTAGACTAAGAAGGTTCATTTGATTTTTTGCTTTTCAGTTGATTTTTTCGTCGGTTTAATTTTTTGTTGAAAAGTTTTTATTTTTCAATTTTTTGTTGCTGAAATCTACTAATTACTACCTATTTTATTTTTGATTACTTCCAAAATACTTACCTAGCTTACTTCAACTATTAACTATTAAATAATATGATTGTCTATTTTAACTATTTATTGTTATATAATATAAATTAATTTTGAAAGTTCTGGTTAGTTGATTTCATCACTTTGTATATAATTCCATCCTTTCATAGAATGTAATCATTTTGACGAATGTAGGAGGGTCTGTCAATGTGTGCCAAAGTTCACAAGTGAAAAATCAATCATCCCCTATTTTCTACCCATACCCATACCCTTCCTAATAAAAAAAGAATCATCCAAATCGGAAAACCCACTACAAAGTTATGCCTGATAGAATCGGTTAACGGACCAAAATTCAAAGGGTGAACAATCAATATCCTTTATTTAACTACCCTTAGGGATGGATTTTGTTGTTCAAATTGAAATGGGACTTCGAAGTACACCCTATTTAATGAAAAAAGAATCTTCGGAATCAAACCGCTCTGTAAAACGTTGTATGTGATCATACATAAAAAAAATAAAAAAAAATATACGCCTCCTTTTTGGTCGGTTAAAAATGATGTTGATACAGCCATGCGAAATGTTATATAAGATCACAATATAGATCGAGATACATTGAACTCAGTCAGAGAAAGTAAGGAGGACGAGTCAATATGATTATAAATAATTGTATATATCAAAGTTAGATCGTATATCTCACGTTTTTTTCAAAGAGAGACCAAATTGAATTCATTCAGTAATGAGTCATAGCTCTAGTGTCTTTGAGGATAAATGCCATGTTTCTTATAGAAAGCAAATTTTATAAATTTTCTTTGCACATTATCGATTTCTTCAATATATTTTGAATGGCAGGGATTACCTCTACGCTGCAATAATTCAATTTGCTCTTAACTAAGGAAACCTAGATACAGCGCAAAGCATCAAATGATTCAAATTCCCTACAAGAACGGATCAAGAATCCTAATGACTTCATAGCTTTACCTATAATATCATCTCTATGCTTGGATAAAGTTAATTTCTGATCAAAGAGTACTCCTAAGTCATTGAATTGGGTAACTCGCGACAAATAAGTTGTATTCAAGTGATAGTAAAATAAAATAGGGGTTGATTCTCGTGTGACAGTCATACTTTTACATTTATTAGTGTTTAAGGAAAGTTAATTTACTTCATTGTCGGAAGAATATCATTCTCACAGACAAAGCTTAATTACATGGGTAAAAGTGTATATATAAAAAATAAAATAACTAACTTGTACATACATCTAAAATATTAAAGTTTGTTATAATGTTGTAAACTACACATTCGTTCAACAAATAATCAGTCTATCACAGTTTTAAAAAAATTATACATAATACAATATAAATAAAGAAATTTATATACATACAGAAAATTATATACTTCACACAATATATGTACACTTTAACACATACACATACATAATTGACTAAATACATTATACATATGCGTTCCTGCATATGCAGAGCTATGAAGTGGAGGTGAAATATTCTTCAATATCGTGAAAAGCTTGCAGAATCAATATTTTTTTTATATTTTTTCTGAACAGTCTGCTACATGTTATATGCCTTATGACTGTACATTTGTACCGTTGTGTTGGAGTTTCTGCAGTAGTATTTCGTGATCTACGTAGTCGAATGCTTTAGAAAAGTCACAAAATACCGCGGCAGCACACTCGCCGACATTTATTTTCTCGTTTGTCTTGAACATAGAAGAATGTAAGGCATCATTGGTTCCTTTGTTTGGTTGGAACCCAAATTGTTCGGTACCTATTACGTTGTTCGTTAAACGAATGACAAGCATTCGTTTTTTCACTAATTTCTCAATTACTTTTGCCAGACTAGATGTAATTTGAAGGATTCCTTTCGATACCCCCTTTATGTATAGGAATAACCACGGATGTTTATAGAAAGTGGGGGAAGTTACCAGTTCTAAAGGAATTTTAAAATGAGTTGTACTAAGGACATAAGTACCGAGTCAGGAAGGTTTTCAATTATATTTATGGAAATTCCATCAATCCCGGAAGAATTTTTGTTTTTTATTTTGCTCTTTGAGTTCGGCAAGATTCGTATCGCTGAGATAAGTCTTCAATGATGAGGCTTTCGCTCATGTACTCTAAGGGAGGGATGCTGATATGTTTTCGGTGCGCCATGCTGCAATAATAGGAGTACATCAGATATGTTGAGGTATTTTTGTTTTGCCTCCCATTTACATCAAGTACTGGGTAGGAAATACATCAAGCACTGGGTACCTAACCAGTATCAGTTGTGCTAATGGATTTTTAAGTAGCGCTCAAATCCGTCCAACTTCTAGATCTTCAATTTCAGATTTTCTTGGTAACTCTTCATTGAGTTGAGTTGAGCTTAAAAAACAATTCTAATTATGATCAAAGAGAATGTTTATAAAAAAAGTAGCTAGTGGTGAAATCTCTGACCATATTACATTGCTAGAATACCATTAATTACAGCCTAACCTACCATATCCCCAGACTATTATTGACACTTATCTTCCAAGTTTAGTTAATCTTTTTTTGTCGAGTCAAGCGTATTTGACTTGAATCCTCTTTGGCGAAACTAAAGTTCCGCCCATGGTGGAGATTCTATCGAGCCCGGATCGATGGGGCTTCAGCGCAAAAGGTGGCATTCGACTTCAGGCACATCATCGTCCAGTGCTACGCAAAACGCAGTGAACCACCCTTGCCTAGTGTTGGTAGAAGGTAACAAATCACATGTGCACTTGCCGCTTTTACAAATTCAATAAATTGCACTATTTGCTACTATAGCCTAGTTGTAGTGCGCAATTGATAAAAAATATCAAACGTTTTGTTATGAAGTCATTCATGTTCATTATTCATCTGAGGCTGAAAGGATCAGGTTGATTCATCGAGTGTTTTGAACAACTCCAGTGGGTTCAAAATAACAAAATAACATTTGCTTCAGGAGAAAATGGACAGGTGATGTATTAAATGCATTAGCCGGTCAGTTTGTTCTTTTTTTTGCGTCTTAACATGGGAGGAACCTAGGAGTTTGACTACGGGTGTTCTGAATTTTAAGATTGTATCTACTGCAATCTTATTTGGGTCATCAATATAAAGTATTTATGATACCAGTTTAAATCCGAAATAAACACAAACAATCGTTCTTTCAAAATGATAAAAATCAATCAATATTTTCCTAATATGAGCACTCATTTCGGAACTATAATAAAAATCCCATGTTAGAATTCAGAAAAAATTGGGCAGATATTGCTCGAAAGTAATTTTTCTAGAGGAACTAGGCGTGTTTTTGGATCTTTCACAAACTAAAATAATGAAATGAACAATCTGGAAATAGTTAAATTTAGTGCTACCTGAAAATGTTGTTTCAAAACTCTTTTTTCAATAGGTGCAAAGTTCCAATGAAAATACATACATGAATAAAAACAAAATCTAATAAAAAAATCATTATGTATCTGAAAGCCATTTTTGTTTAAGACTTTATGAAATGTAGAAGTAGATAGCTAAAATCAAATCCATGTTCTCTACATAAGAAATTACTTCTTCAGTATATCAGTAAACCTTCCTAATGTTAACAATTTCAACTATTTGAAAAAAAAAACTTTATAAAACAGAAACTATAGATCATAATGTTTTGGAATTATTCTTTGTGGGATTAACTATTTATGATATATATGGTCAAGATTTAGAGCAAATATAGATGATAAAAGTTAAAAAATGTATTTATCCAGTGATATATTTGTCTTTCCACACATTTCTTGTTTGTCATTTGCAGATCCTAATGGGCAGTTACTGATATTTTCTAATTTTGGCTCAGTTTCTATCACTCTTATTTTTTTTTTTTTCACAAAATGTTTGAAGACTCTAGGATGTTATGCAATACTCAGTAATTCAGGTTCAATGATCAGTGTAGTTAAAATATGATTCAACTTTTAATATCCGGTAAGTCTGATTTTTTATTACTGGATCGTGGATAAATTAGATCAAGAATTATCGTTAATAGTAGTGTCAATAAAACAATGAAGGGGCCGATATTATTTCACTTTGAGATTTATTTTCAAGTTCTTTTTCAAACAATTCTTTGGTATATTTTTTTCTATGCATGATTGAGTTCTTCATCCGTTAACTCTCACATCAGGATTATGAAATATTTCATTCTATTTACTGGGTTTTAGAATTGAGGATGTGAAACTATACACATAACTTTCCAGTTGGCTCGTTACTACCATAAAAAATGTTTTTGTCAAAATTCATAAATTCAAGATGGCGGCTCCAAGATGACAGACGAGTTTTGTGATTATGGTCCGATTCGATTCAAAATTGGTATGTGGGGGTTTTCGGGGTCGGAGATTATGAAATTTTTGTCAAAATTCATAAATTTAAGATGGCGGCTCCAAGATGATGGACGAGATTTGTAATGATGGTCCGATTTGATTCAAAATTGGTATGCGGGTGTTTTTGGGGTCGGAGATTATGAATTTTTTGTCAACATTCATAAATTCAATGGCGGACGAGTTTTGCGATTATGGTCCGATTCGATTCAAAATTGGTGTTTCGGGGTTTTCGGGGTCGGAGATTATGGAATTTTTATCA